>ML782065.1:869508-890201 GCA_009831015.1 Picea engelmannii | reverse complement strand
CCCCTTTCCCCTTTGTGTACCTCTGGATTTCACTAATCAGATCAGCCTATCTATTGGTGACATTAGTCCACTTTCATTTGTTTTTATTTTTATTTCCATGCTCATGTTTGTATTTAGTTTTTATTTAATTCTTGTTAATAGCTTTATTGTTTTCTTTCTAACCTTTTACCATACAGCTGTCATGACTAGCAGAGCCCAACTAGGCATGTAAGCACTCACTTTTTTCTCACACATCGACGAAAAGAGTGCAAACAGGCTAATTTTCCATGGTTTTTTCCAAAAAAAGATTCGTTATTCTAAAAATGATTCGCCCAAATTCTATAGGATAAAATTATTTTACCTTAAAAATTGCCAAACTTTTATACAAAATATAGAGAATCCTTAGAAATTGGAATATTTTTACAAAAATATCGCTAAACATTTATAGTTGGCATATGACGGATTACAAAGATTCACCAAGGTTTCTACATTTTAAAATAAATTTCCATCCTTAAAATCATCCCTGCATCAGACATAGGAACCTATCTGTTATTGGCACATATAGTGCATCAACTCTTTTGATTATGAATCCCGGTTGATAATTTATGTTTGGTAATATATTATGCAAATAATTGCACCAACATAAGGTGTGCCCCAAGCATGTCTTTTACTTCTATACTAATTAGGGTGAAATTCTCCAATGATATACTTTTGGGTATCGATAGGGGTATACGTTATCAAATGGTTCTTTCACTTCCATACAAATTAGTAGTTCCCTAAATACTATACTAATTAGGTTGTAAGTATTAACAATATACTTTTAGGTACTAATTGGGGTGCAGTTCCCAAGTGAGTTTTTTATACATAGTATTCTAAATATCATAATTGAAAATATGTTTGAAGATAGTTAAAACAAGTTATCAAAATCTAGAATGTACTTTCAATGAAAAATTTAAAATTATGGAATGTACACATGTGCCAAGTTTGTTTAAAAACAACATAATGGTATTCCATCTTCAATTATTCAGTCATGATCGACTTTGGACATTTTCCATTTTCTAACTTTTTTTTTTTATTGAACTTCTATTAACTTTATGCGCGTTGCACATACCAAATGACTATATTGACAAATCGTGACATCTGACTGGTAGTCTTGAAAGTGAACATGAGTATCAGTTTGATGGGTTTCCTGAAAAAGATATCCTTTCAATACAATGAATCCTCTTTCATATATAAAACTGCTATCTTCAAAATCTTCTAATAGCCTCATCTTTTGTTCTGTGCATCGTATCAAATAATATTTCATGTTTTCATTGTTGTCTATAGGTGAAACCATGGAAAAAACATCTCCTGCAAACAATTGGATATATTGGACAACAAATAATTTGTGTTAGATTATCACACTAGTATGTATCTACAAGTTATTTGAAAAAATTTAGACATAAAATTTTTAACTTCTCTAACAAGATCAGAAACTCTATCGCCACGAACTAACACTATAGTTTCATTTGATTCCATATCCTCTGAGTTTGCAAGTGTCATTTTCCCTTTTAAATTAAGTTAAGTATGTCTCCAAGCTTGAACATATCCTGCATTTTTGTTTTCACAAATATCTATGGATTATGTGTCCTCTGTGCAAACTAAAAAAAAAAAAGAGTCATTCCGTCTATCAAATGAAAACCCATTTTGAAAACATTTTTTTTTAACTGAATGTATTTTTCTTGTCCCAGGTATTGTACTAGCATCATATGGGATTGATCTATTTACATCTTGGATTCCAACATACCAAAAAAACTTGCACAAGACAAGAACTTGTTAACTTGAAATCTCTCAAGAAAATGATTGAAGATTGAATATAAATTTGAACACGTTCAAATTTATATATCATGTTCACATACATGTAACATTTATACATAGACACAGCTGCACACATGACTTGAAGGATTATATTCATGGCTTAGTGCCATGTTGTATCATTCAACAAATTGTTTAGCATATTCAAATCAACCATCATGAGGGTTCAGCTAATACCTTTGAAGTGCTCGTTTTATACATGCACCTGCACCGTCGTGCTCTCCTTTTCCATGACCAGTCTCAAAAAAATTCCAACAATGTGTAATGTTTAATTTTTTATTAAGACGACGTAACCAATAGAATGATCATGCATATTTGAACTAACACGCACACCCATCAGACCATATCCAATGTCGATCAAATCTGATTTTGAGTTCTTTCATTGAATCATAAAATTTATCAAAAAATGTTGTACATAATGTCTGTCATGTGCTCGATCATCACTTATATAAAAGTGATATTGTTTAATAACATGTCAATTGTCGTTGGTGTTTTCTATGTTTGGAAGACTCCGTTGAGAATGTCTATATAGAACGATGACAAATATCGTGACTTGATTAGAATGATAATATTTGCTCTGTATTTCTTTTTGTGCAGCGAATGTGTAATTCTCTGCAAAATCAACTACATGCAAAATTGTCCCTGGTGGAAACACTTCACGGGGTTGTTTGAATTGTAGATCTTGCATAGATATCTATGTGAATGCTTGGTGTATTTATAGATTTCTTCCTCAAACTTCTTCAAAAATTCTATCACGTTGATATTATCTACCTTCAAATCAATCCTTTTGGAAATAACATTTGAAGACTGTGGAGTCATGCTGCTCTTATATTCATATCTCTTCTAATTCACTCTTATATTAGAAAAAAATTGATCATTCATATACATATGATACTTTGAATGAAACAAACTTACATATCCACAATGATCACATTTCTTTCCACCAACACATTTTTTTTTTGTAAAATAAATCATCATCTTCTCTTTCACATAGAATTTTAGATATAAAAACACGGAATGTGGAAGGAGGATATGAGCCTGGCCATAAATTTTTACCAAAATCCAAAAACGTGTCATAATACAACTCAAACTCCACATGATAATGACAACAACACATGTCACAGACAGTGATGGGTCTAAAAAAACATGGTTTTTGTTGCACAAATGTATTGATGGAAATTTTAACTTCTTTGTGCTCTTATTTGAACTTAGTAAACAACTCTATTTGTGGCATTGGAAATATATGTTTTGGGTGTTCTTCATATTGATTTCGTTCTATTGTTCGTCGCAACACATCCCTTGTATGTGGTGAAACATGAGATTCTTCCAACCAACAATTATGGGCCAATTCTTTAACATTTTCTGCAAGTCTATCTTTGTAGGGTTATCTAGAAATCATTGTCCAACAAGCCAATTCATCATTTACATCTATTTGGAAACAAAATTTTCTATGTTTGTGCAATGTTTTTCTTGACGTTCCCATCGTTTTTTCCATGTGTCGTGTCAAATGATCTTTTATATTACTAGATGAAACAACTGTTGTTTGTATCTCTCTACGTGCAAGAAAGACATATTATTTTCAAGATTTTCCAAAAGCTTTTAATACACTAGTTATATTGTTAAAGACATTCTGTGTCACCTTTGTATCCTTTGTCGAATTTTGAATACTCAATAATGATGTAGCTTCTTTTAACTTTCTTGACTTCATTAGACAAAGTAAAAGTTGAGCTTGTGCTGTTACTGATTCATCTTTGAAAAAAGTATTATATATATTCTTAGTTCGATATCTTATATAATGCTTAGCTTTTTTCTTCCCAAATTTGTCAATATCAACATTTTCTAATATTTCATCATCAATGTTGATAGATTCTCCTGCATATTTGAATTTAAAGTTTATATTAAAAAACATAACACGAACATAAATTCACTAAATTATATATATTTGAGTGTTCATCTTGTATTATTTAAATTTATGTACATACCTATAGGTGATTCGTCTTCTGCTTCAATTTTGGTTTCAACATCTTCTTCTTCAATTTTGGTTTCAACGTCTTCTTCGACATTATGAGACGAATCTATTTATGTAAATTTTGAAAAACATCAATTTGTAATTACAATCAATTATATTAAATTTACAATATTTTAAATTTGAATTCTATACTTTGAATTCTGTACTTTCTTAATACAGTCTCATTGTGTGTTGTGTGATCGATCATCATATGTGCATGCATACCTGGTTGAACTTCTTCTTGTCGAAAATATCTATTGACATTATCATCGTTTGTTTCTTGAATATTTGCACGTTCTTGTTTCTTTCTCCGATAAATCTCTTTCCTTTGTTCAATTTGGCGAGTATCATCTCGAGTGTGATCATATTTTCTCTTGCGCAGACTTTTTTTTCCCATGACTTTTATATTTATCTGTAAAATATATGTTCAACAAATACTTCATCTTGAAAAAATGCTCAACATTTATCTTTCAACATATAAATTATTATTCCAATAAAAACTTGAACAAACATCAATTACCTTATTCAACAAAAACCAAAAATATGATTTGAAACTTTGTTTAAGTGCTCTAGAAAACCACCATGTATCGATATCGATCCTTCGATTAAGCCTATGGAACAGAGGGAGGAAATAAAGAAAGAAAAGAATACAACTACAATCAGTAATAGAAATACTTTGAAATCCCTATCCCCGAGCTTATATCTGTTTGTCCATCCGATGAATTGTGTTAAATGTGTTCGGCCAAAAGCCTATTTATAAAATTTGGGGCAAAATGAAATGATACGACATGTCTTTTCTTTTTTCCAACATACGAAATTCGCTCAAGAGCCTTTCAGCCAAAAACCTTGGAAACCGTTCAGTTTTGATGGTTTTTGTTAGATTTTAGTCTTTCGGACAAAATATTAGGTTTTCGGCCGAAAAAAGGAATTTGGGACTGGAAACTAAAACCATAGAATTGCCCCAAGTTTAACTAAACTTCGAAGGTTGCAGACTCCTGCAAATATTGAGAATTTGGTTTCAAAAATGACACCAGCATTTCCAAAATTGAATCTACTTTCAATTCTTATAATTTGTTTTCATTTTCTTTATTTTTATCTAATTTTCTTTATTTTTTTATAAAAACACTACATAATACTTTCAACAGACATTATGATTCGGTGAAATGAAATATCGATATCTCTAAATATATAAAGTGAAACAAACTGAAAAAAAAATATATTCATAATCCTTAAACTGTTCTTTTCAAAAGGATGTATTTAAATTTTAGTTTTAAGTAAAAATTAAGATAGATACAAGGTGTAGAAAAACATGTGTTTAAAATCTTCAATGTTTTCAGCTTGGTCAACTTCAAAAAATTCTAGAAATTATAATATTCATCCATTAGACTAAAAATTATAGTCATAATAAAATAGAGTCTCTATAGATTGTTGCAATATATTTCATTTCTTAAATACATAAGTTTAATAATAGATACATTGTTGTAGAAAAAAGTAACTCATTATCATTCCTTTCATGTTTAAGGAACATATTGTTAAACAATTGTCAAATTGACATATCAAATCGTGATAAAAAAAATTTGAAAAATAGTCATTGGAAAGCTAACACAATTCTTCACAAGTTTTTTTTTCTTACTGTAAAGTGAAACTATAAATAAAAAAAAATACTTTTTTATGCCAGAAGTTGAAGAAATTGTGAAAATATAGTTTTTTTTTTCTCATAAAACAAGCAAAAGTGTAACCCATCTTCATGATTTCACCCTGGTGCATTATTACTTATAAGATCACCGGTTCTCCAATATGTTGTGGACAACCCTAGTGCTTTCTTGTAATGTTAAACACTTATGCTAATCCAGGTGGATATTGGTGGTCACCCACCTTTTCCAATTAGCTCAAAACAATTTTCTGGAAATTTTTGCAATTTACTATTTTTAGTAGTTTTTAACTTTCAGAGCCACTTTGAGGGCCTAAATGAAGTTTTTTTGGCAATATAGAACCTCAACAATAGCCAAAGGCTATGATTTCACCCCTAAAATGAATCTCCTCGACAATATATTTCCAACAAGATATCATACGCCCGAAACAGAGATCGTATGCCAAAGTTACGACCTCAAGAAGTTGATAAACTAAACTACCAAAAACGGGGTTCGAAAAACTGTTGGATTTTCATCTTTCGCGGTTATGGTTTTGTATTTCATTTACATTAAAAATTCCTTTGGACCCTAATTGTAATTATGATCTTCTTGGGAATGTGAGTAGTGGACACATCTCTTCGCTCTGTATTTTTAGAGTCTTTGTACGTTTTCGCTCATTAATAGAAAATTATTTATTATTGTATCTTTGTGTTTATGGTTTCATCTATGATACATTTATGTTATATTATTGGATATCCAAGATATCTCTGCACATTTATTTATTATATCTCCATTCTCATTTTGTGTCGAAAATAATCTGAATTAGTGGTATCAAAGCATGCTTCCCTTGATCATTTTTCAGTGCATGTCCCCGATGAGGCCTGAGTATAGGAATTTTGGTCTCGAGCTTGTCTCTCTTGAGGAAAATCACTCTCGAATGACCAAGAAACCCTCCATAGAAGAAGAAAATAAAAATGACAAAGCATAATATTCTATTCATATGTTGCTTGAGCAAGTTGTCACATGACAGAGGGATAAAATGATGGAGAAATTTTCCCACATCCTTCAATGTGTGCCAACAAAAAAAGGAGTGTATTCATCAAGAGACCACTTTGCAGGTGTTGGTCTTAAATTCTTCACCTTACTACTAAAGGGAAAATCTAGGACACTTATTGGTTTAGAATGATTGTTTCTTTTAATTTTTGTTGGTTGGTCAGAGGTTTATTCTATCAAGACAAAAGCAAGGTTGGGTTGGAAAAATGACATTGATTAGGGTCCTCCTTGGCTGGTGGCACACTAATGAAAGACCAGTGAAATAATATAAAACAAAGGGAAACAAAGGACTACTAAATGAATAATTTGTTGCAAGAAGTTCAAGTCTTAAAATATCATTTCAATACATTAAACATGTATCAAAAACACAATTACTCCCACAGGTTATGATAAAAAAAGAACTTCAACAAAGCGTTATTTGTTTGACATGTTGCATATTAGTAAAAATTAGTTATGAAATTGCTTAAAGGAAACAAAATGTACTTTTCCCAAATAAAAAATTGTATTCAAGATGAGAATAAAAACACATGAATATTTGAACGAAACATTGTCATCAAGAGTATGTTCACCAGGTAGAGAGATTTAGTCCATTCATAGAATGGGTCCAACTAGTCTAATGTAGTTCTATTATTTCCCAAAATATCTAACCCCCAAAATAGCCAAAGTGAATGATCTTTCTCCATGTGTCCTTGTTGAGGGATGGTCCAAATTCACTTCAGAAGTTTTCCCTTCGGGAGTTTCAAATGTTGTTCTTGGAAATCTCTTGGAGGAAAATCCCTAACATGAATGATGTGCCTCCATGTGTCCTTGTTGGTGGACGATCGAGATTCACTTCAAAAGTTTGGGCTTCGAGAGTTTTGAATGTTGTTCTTGGAATTCTCCCAGAGAAAAATTGTCAAAGTGAATGATTTGTCTCCACATGTCCTTGCTGGTGGATGGTCTAGGTTCACTTAGGGACTTCGGGTGTTCGACACTTTGGTTTTTTATTAATGTTGTGCTCGAAAATCACCCGTAGTGGAACAAGCTACAAAGTGAAATGGTGGCATGATTTCATATGATGTCACGACTACTGATGTGTCATAGAAATAAGGGTGACACTTGTCACGTGAAAATGGGAAAATGAAACAACCAAATGACCTAGAATGAGTGCCACGTGTCATGACTGATGAGTTCCACGTGCTTTGACACTTCGAGCTTTGGGATTTTTGGACTGTGAGGCATGAAATTCACCAGAATTAGTACAGGACCAAAGTGACGTGGCAGTCTCTCGTTACTTCAAGACTTTGTCAATTCGTCACTTCAGGTAATTCTTTCTCTACTGCTTCACAAATATCCTAGAGTGATAAGTCTCTGAAGTGAAGGATCTGCCTCCATGTGTCCTCATTGATGGATGGTCCATATTCACTTCAAGACTTCGAGAGTTTATGAATGTTATTCTTAGACATCTTATGGAGTGGTACATATTTGAATATGACGTGGCAGGCTCTCGGGACTTGGGGACTTCGGATCTTCGAGACTTTGGCTCTTCAGCTCTTCGGGAGTTCGGGACTTCGTGGGTCCTCTCTTGATGTTAAACCCCATGTGATTTTGACACTCAGAATGCGCAGAAATCATTGATCTGATTGACCTGATGGATATTCACCATAAAAAGTTATCTTGTCTATTCCCATGACCTGAGCCCAAAATTGATTGCTCTGGATTTCTTCATTTTTCCATGGGCATTTCCTGTGCATACAAAAACTTGGCTGACTTGTTGTGAGCTCAATCAGTGGAAAACATGATGACCATCATTCTAAACCAAATACGACATGTAATTATCCTTCAAGAAACAATAGAAACCGAAATGCGCAAAAACTCAATCAAGAAAGAAACAGATAAGAACCAAGTCACTCAATAATGGGAAATTGACTTAACCAACCAGAAGAAGAAAAATTGATGAAGGCATAGGGAAAAGAGCGAGGAGAGGCACTAGTGCAGAGCTATGTTACAACATTGGTTCCAATTGGGCATAGCTCATCCCTATGAGGTATTAAGAATTGTAGATCAGTGCCTTGATATTAAATAACTACTCTTACCTTCCATTTCTTACCTTTGTTTGTTTATCAACCCTGTTTTATCTGCTACTGTGTCTCAAACATGCATTTTATTGAATTAAAAAATGAGATTACACCCCAGTGCCTTTGTTGGGCTATGGAGTATTTACTGAAACTTGAAACTACAAATAAACCGAAGTTCCTTTGTTGGGCTATGGAGTCTCTAATTCGAAGAAGCTACTAAAACCCAACACACTAAAAAAAATCTGCGAACTAAAAATTGAGAAAAAATGCTCAAACTATGAGATTATTCTCCTACTACCTACTCTATTCAACTAAAAACTAACTCAATCATGTGTAATTCCACTTCCAATGAAACCAAGAAAATATTTGACTAAGAACCGTAACTTTGTGTGGGTCACTGTTTAGAATATTCCAAAGAGGATATATCAAATGCAACAAAAATTTGGCAGGCATCTCGTACTTATAGTTGCAAATGATGATCATGCTAAGACTTCCAACATTTAGGATTTGGGAAAAATAAGAATCCATCCATCTCTCTATTGGATCTTGAAACTCATGAAGAGCCTCCAATTGGTTGAGGGGATAAAGTTGTTGTTGTGTAAGATATGCATTACATACAAGATTGAGTTGCTCCTGTCCTCGTTGAAAACTCTCATGAAATTCATGTGATTCACAACTATAAAGTCCAGAAAAATACTCTTGATACTTCTCATCTTGCTGTTTGCAATGAGCAGATATGTCTTCTGCATTGTTGGTTTTTCCTCATTCCATCTCCAGAATGTCATCTCCAGACTTATATATTTCATGTTGCTCAAAAATTTCAGAAGGGGAAAAACTTACTCGTGACCTTCAACATCACTTTCCTCATAGTAAATCAAATATTTATTAGAACATAGAACAATAGGTGTATCATAAAAATGACTATCTGAGTCACATATAATAATGCAAGATATATCCAAAGCCTTGTTATCATCAATTTCATCATTAATGTAATTCCCAACATCATCTTTTTGAATTAAAGGATCAAAATAAGACTCATATGTAACCAAATATTCCTCCACTTCCTCAATGGAAACGTCCCCTTTATTTTCACTACTATAAGAACTAATAAGTGGTTGTCGAATATGGGATTCAAATTCTTCACAGAAGTTCTCAAAAAGTAAATCAGCTGGAAAAATCCTTTTACAATGCTTATTGAATGCAACATGGAATTGTTCTAGGGAGGATATTCTAGCAAGGGGAAAGGATTGATACCACTCACGAGCACCTCCCTATAATAAGTACACGAGAATATTCATTAATAAATCCTCATGATGTATTCTCCACTAATGCATGAGTTCATTAAAATCAAGCAAATGCTCAGCAGGGTTGTGGTCTCTATGTTCTCTAAATATGGGCAAACATTCACCCCACTCATTTATAGTAGGAACAATATTTGGAAAATTAGGAACAACTAAGAAATTTAATGGAGCAAACCTTTGAGAAAGGATGGCTTTTATGAAGGATCATCGCCAACATCAAGCGAGCATGGGGCAAGCGCCAACGCATTTTGGGCACATGATGAATTGTTTACAAAAAATTGAAGATGGATGCGCCAAACGTAAATGTAATAGTTAAGGAGAGGCGTAATTATAGATTGTAATCCAACCTTGAGTGACCCGCTCTCGTCTGAAGGACTAAGAAGGCATTTATGTTAGTTAATGTTAGTAGGTAGCTTTGAATTCTCAGATTTGACAGTTTTAGGGCCAGAGGGAAAATGGATATAGACACCCTCATTTGTATCATGCAATATTAGCAAGAGGAGAATAATAAATTAGGGGAGTAGAGAGTTGTAGTTGAAACTATCCATGTACAATGATTTGAATTAATAGAAAGAGCTTCGATTCAAATTCATGGTGTCATATTTTTTCTTTGTGTATGCATTGTGAATGTTATGCTCATGATGTTTATTTCCTGTTATACATTTTCTTTGATGTGTGAATGTATGATTTCATGTTAATGTCTGAAATCTGAAGAGAGGGAGAATAGAGAATGAGTTTCAATTATTTCTCTGTCTGAGAAAGAGTTTTCATGCAAGGAGTGCAGTGAAATCATCTGCAAGGTGTGCATTGATGGAGGTCAGAGTTTGTCTCTGTAAGCTCAGGAGAGGTAACACGGTTATCATTCTTGCAGAAGTGTAAGTTAAGTATAGGAGCCATGCAAGGAGTGTGCAGGTCGAGTGAACTCTCAGTGTTTGCAAACTGAGTGAAGTGGTGGAAAGGTTGTTGTTCCAGAGAGTGCATAGAGTCAGAGAATTCAATACCTGGAAGTATTCAAGAATTGCTGCAAGGAGTGTGTGCAAGAGTCTCCTTGAATATTCGAGTCATGGAGAAAGGTCAGGAAGTTTAGTACCTTGAAGCACATAGAGAAAGGAGATCATGAGTCATTGGACCTCACTTAGATACCTGTCAGTCGTGGGATCTGATAAGAGTTGCACAGGGGTTAAACCCTCGCAAGCAGAGAAAATGTCCCAAAATGTGTTGGGATATCAGGACTTTGGAAATTGGGATATCGAAAGTCTTGAGGATAGGAGATTGCGTCACCTCATAGTGAAAACCCTGAATTTGATCTGAGTCATCCATTCATTGGGACACGTGGCGGAGATCAAGAACCCGTCGGTATTTCGGCTACAGGGGTTTCGAGTTGACAGATAAATTGTGACATCAGGGAATCGCAAGTCATGAAATCCCAAACTGAATTAGGACCGTCCATCTGTTGAGACATGTGACAAAGATCAAGAACCCGTTGGTATTTCGGCTACTAGGGTTTCTAGTTGACAGAGAAATTGTGACATCGGGAAATCGCAAGTCGCGAAATCCCAAACTGAATTAGGACCGTTCGTCTGTTGAGACACGTGGCGGTGATGAAGATTCCATCGGCATTTCACATGTCGAGACTTCGGGGATCAAGAGGATAGGATGCAGAGCATTTTGGCATTTGATTTCACAAAATTGCGAAATAATTGAGAACCGTCCATCATAGGAGGACGCGTGGTAGAAATCCAAGAGTTCGGAGAAAATCCCGATAGGAAAGTCCATTGACATATCGGCATTCGGCATTTCGTGAATCCTGAAGATAGGAGACCCGCACATTTTGGGAACAGAAGTTCTAAAATCGCGAAAAGGTGGAAATCCCAGAAAAGAATAGCAATACAGGAAATCAGGATTCGGAGGATCGGGAATTCTGACGGTAATAGGTCCAATGCATTTCGACATTTGAAAGCCCGAAATAATGAAGAAGGAGAAGGCTGATGTTGGTCACTATAATTTCTTAATTGATTCAAACAATCAAGTGATACATAAATTATCAACCCAGGGAAGTCTTTTTATTTCAAAGATAGCCACACACTATATATGCTCAATTCCAAAAGCAACTTAGTGTTGTAGTAAAGAAACTTATACTAATCACACTTGCTTGATTAAACTGAAGTTCTGAATTGAATCACAGGAAAGAAACTTCCCTATTGCAGGTCTTAAAGATTAATCTAATAATCATGTATTACATTAGAATAACAATTGCAATGGGAAAGAACAACTATTCTGTAACCAGAGAACAAGACCCTTACTCTCAAACAGAGACTTCAATACTAACACTCTTTCATGAAAACAGTAATGCAGAAGACAATTAACTCTATCTAACAGAGAACAAGGCCCTCTAGTTCCTTCCTTTCTAAGCGGGAGCCTTAATCCCTATTTCTGTTTAGCATACTTGTGAAATTGAGGTTTACAGAGAACAGGATAGTCCGATCCCTTCCTTTCTGAGCAGGGACCCTTAACCCAGTCTCTGGCTAGCACACTCATAGGACTAATGGAAATCTACAGAGAACAGGATGTTCTGGTTCCTTCCTTTCTGAGCAGGAGCCCTTAACCTAATCCCTGGCTAGCACACTTGCAGAATTAAATGAAATCTACAGAGGATAGGATGTTCTGATTCCTTCCTGTCTGAGCAGGAACCCTTAACCCGGTCTCTGGCTAGTACACTTGCAGAATTAAATGAAATCTTCAGAGGATAGGATGTTCTGATTCCTTCCTATCTAAGTAGGAACCCTTAATCTAGTCTCTAGCTAGCACACTTGCAGAATTAAATGAAATCTACAGAGGACAGGATGTTCTGATTCCTTCATGTCTGAGAAGGAACCCTTAACCCAATCCCTGGCTAGCACACTTGCAGAATTAAATGAAATCTACAGAGGACAGGATGTTCTGATACCTTCCTGTCTGAGAAAGAACCCTTAGCCCGGTCTCTGGCTAGCCTCATAAAATCATCACACAAGATTGCTAATAAAAATAATTACAAATTTCATTCAATAAACTAAGACAGAGTCAGTAGTGTTTCATCAAAGAGGAATCCATTAAAAACAGTGTTTCAGCAAATGAAAGTTAATCAAAGCATAAACAGAGACTATACTAACACACTTCTAAACTAATGGGTGAATCTTGTGAAGAAGGTGGGCCCTCCCTTCTCACAAGATTCCCATGAAATGAAAAATCTAGAAAAGGATACTCAAAGCAGTCTTATATTCATCTGTCAAAATATCACATTACAATTTGGAAAATAGAATACATCCCGCTTCTCTGGAGTTTCTTCAATACATAAAACTTGGATCCCTCGAATGGTGATTTCCTCTTATTTAAAGAGGGAATCCCTTCGATACAATAATTTACAATGTGTATCCGAGTCCTATCTTTAGTCGGATCTACTTTCTAAACCAGCATAGGATGTCCTAGTCTTACGCAACCGAATGCTATTACAGGAGCTGAATGAGGTATTGTTGTTATGGATGGTGTAACAGCTCCTTCTCGTTGCTGCTGATGTTGTTTCATCATCGCAATTCGCGGGC
This sequence comes from Picea engelmannii, assembly GCA_009831015.1. Lineage (NCBI taxonomy): Eukaryota > Viridiplantae > Streptophyta > Pinopsida > Pinales > Pinaceae > Picea > Picea engelmannii. The sequence goes on along the minus strand of ML782065.1, from coordinate 876,740 downwards.
TGTTTCAGCCACGTGAATTGCGCTCTGACTGTGTCGGCCTTCTTATGTAGGAGCGACGGTTAGAGCTTTATTGACCGCTGACTATGACGGCTTCCTTTGTGTTTCATCATCATCGGTCCTGGCGGTTTCCTCTGTGTTTCAGCATCTACAACTCTAGACTGTGTAACAGCTCTGTGTTTTAGCATCTGCAACCTTAGACTATATAGCAGCTCCGTGTTTCAGCATCTGTGACCTTAGACTGTATAGCAGCTCTGTGTTTCCGCATTAGTTCTGTGTTTCAATAACAACGACCTTGGACAGTTCTGTGTTTCAACAATAGGCCTCAAATGTTAATCTGTAGTTCTGAACACTTATGCATTTCTAATCAATGGTCAAGTATGAGAGTGATGTAAAATATTATGCAAAACAGATTAAACGTATAGTAATGAGAAGGGACGTTGTATACCTTTGGAATGATCAGATAAAGTGGTAGTATGAGTCTAAATATGGGTGATCAAGAGTATAATAGTGGAAAAAAGTATAGGTAAAAAGGTACATTGTGTGGTCCTAACATCCCACCCAACTCAAGGTGTTGTGTGTCCTCAGGCAACTCACTCTGAATTAGAGTCTGGATACCGACTATGATCATGTAAGTTACTCAAGCTGTAACTGTGGGAGGTACTGTCTGTTCGTGTTCTGAACCCTTGCACCTACTGCAATCTTTGCCATGTTGTTGTTTCTGCCTTTTTAGGCAGCTTATAACTGACTTGATACCTTTCTATTGGCAACCAAAGAACGGGAAAATAGAACCGATACCCTATCTAGTTTTCAGCACAATGTCTAACACACTGGATGTAGTTGGGCATCCAGGAAATTGCTACTTCTAGGTTGGCAGGACCAAAAGGGTTGTGTTGTTGTCTCTTCTTCATGGATTGCTGCCGAAACAGGTTATTGGCCTGGAGGGCAGGAATCTCTATGGATTTGATGGTGTGTTCATAGTCCTGGAGCACTTCTGATTGTAGCTGTTGAACATGTTCAGTCACCCCTGGTTGTTTTAAGAACTCATAATATTCTGTGATAAAAGTGGTTTCCTTCTGTGGTTCTGGTCTAATCCAGAGGAGATGATTATCTTCATTGTGCTTAGCAGCCAAAAAGTCATCTTGCCACAAAATCTGATTAGAGAGAAAGGAAGTAAATGCTTGAATTTGAACGTCCCCAACAAGGGGATTTATGTTTAGCAACCTATTTTTTGGAATAGCCTCATTATGAAAGTATGCCTCACAGAGGAGGTTTTGATCCCTGGTAGAGGCAACTACAAAAGTTTTGATAAAATCTGTTGATTGTATTACTGCATGGGGTTTACCTTCGATAATGGACTTGATCTGAAACCATGTGAGTCTCTCCATCAGGAATAAGGAGTAGTTGCAAGATGGTTTCCTTGTGGCTAGTAGTTTCTGCACCAAATCAAATACCAGGACCAATCTACCTTTCAATTCTTTGTTCTTCTTCTTAAGCTCACGAGCTTCCTGGCGTATCTGTTCAAATACTTCCCAATTTGAGTAAGTATGATTGATCCATATTTGTTTGTGCACTTGCAGGTTTTTTACCTGAGTTTCAGCATATTCTTTCTTCCATTTTTGTATTTCTACGTGTTCATCCCATAGTGGAGTCTGTGTTTCAGCATTAGAAGTAGTGGGATGAGGTAAGGTTTGAGTGGATTGTTCCCTGGAAGTGGGGATATTGATCTGGTTGGGAGGTGTGAGTTCCTCCATAGGCACTGTTTGTATAGCCTTGTTGACACAGGTAGGGGATTCGTTTGTTGCAATGGAGGCTTCAGTCTTAAGCTTGGGAAGGCCTACTGGTTCTTGTGTTGTAGCAGGTTTAGTCTTAAGCTTGGAAGGGCCTGCTGGTTCTTGTGTTGCAGCAGGTTCAATCTTCAGCTTGGTAGGGCCTGCTGGTTCTTGTGTTGCAGCAAGTTCTGCCTTGGCTACAAAAGGTGAAGGAGTAGGGGTTGCTCCTGGTACTGGCACTTGAATTATCTTATATCCTGCTTGATAGTAAATATCTCCACTTTGGCAACACATGTAATCTTTACACAAGTTCTCTGTAGTTTTCTCGGATGAGGTTGTTGTTTGAGCTAAGGTGTATGAATCTAGTTCTTTTTCATATGCTTCCCTTGCCCTGGCTAATTCTTGCTGATATGCTTACACTTGAGACTTTAAAAACTCATTTTCTTCCAAGACAACGACCATTGTTGCTTTTGGTTGTTGAGGAGGAACTGTAGGTATGGAAGTTGCTTCTTGTGTTTCAACTTCTGGGTGTAGGAAAAGTAAAGTTGCAGCACCCTGAGCCTCTCATTCCTGTATATCAATTTCTGTGTCAGTGGCTGGTTCTTATGTTTCAGCCACTGAATGGGTAGCTGGTTTTTCAGCTGCTTGGCTTGAGGAGGGTGGTGTTGTAGCATTCTGGGCCTCTGATTCCTGTAATTCAATTTCGAAGTCAGTGGCTAGTTCTTGTGTTTTAGCCACTGGATGGGTAGTTGGTTTTTGTGTTTCGGCTACTTTATTTGAAACAAATGATGTCTGGGCATTTGGTTCCTGTAACTCCATGTCAGAATCAGCAGCTGGTTCTTGTGTTTCAGTCATAGTTGTTTCTTGTGTTTCAACTATGGTTGGTTCTTGTGTTTCAGCCACTGAGTGGGTAGCTGGTTCTTGTGTTTCATCTACCCTATGTGAGACAGATGGTGTTACAGTACCCTGGGCATCTAGTTCTTCTGTTTTAGTGCTCGTAGTTGAAAAAAGCAAAGATCCTGGGATTGGGGAGGTTGGAGGTGTACGGGGTATCAGTCGAATTGGTGGGGAATCTAGGTTAGTGGTCATAAAGGGTGGCCTCATTGAGTCTCTTATTCACTTTTTTCGTAATAAGGGTGGAAAGGGGGGAATTTGTGTTCGTTTTCGTGAGGGTATTTCGTTAATGATGGGGCAGGCGACATTTTCAGGTTCAGAGTCATCACTGAGAATATGAAGGGAGGGAGTGGATGACTCTGGTAACGTATATGGTGGATTTGGCGGGGTAGGGGAATTGACTGGATTGGTTGGTTCTGAGGGCGGGATATTGGGTACTTCGGGGAAGTCTGGGGGGTTTTGCTGTTGCTGCTCCTGGGGAATTTTAGCAGTTGGTTGAGGGCTTATGGGTGGGTTATCTAGTGGACGGTTCTTTTGGTAAAAACCCCTATTGATGAGTAATTGAACAAGACGGTGGTGGGTAAGTGACAAGTTTGGATCTTTTGCCTTTCTACAGTAATGTTCCATATTCTTCAAACAACCCAGCAAATAATAGGGAATATTGACCTGTCTGTTATGCCTTAAATGAGAAAGTAGGAGAAAGTCATGTTGATAGACTACTTGATACCGACCTTCGCAGGTCAGGTAGTGCTTGATGAATCTGGCAACCTCTGGCCATGGGGGTGGCAGTGAGCTGAGCTAAATGCCCCTGCCCTTCAATTCAATTCTTTCCCCAGGCAGGAAGAAGCTCTGCTGAACATCCGTGATGATATGCTTCCGAATGAACACACGAGTGTCTTCCCTAGAGAGGCCTGAGACTGCTGCTATGCCTTCTTCTGTTACAGATATTTAGATGCCTGTGATGACAGAATGATTCTCCTAAAGATTTCGAGCAAACTGTAGGAATTGCTATTCATTATATCCTTGAAGCCTGCAGAAGTAATTAAGCCACCCTGCCTGCTCGAAGATTTGATATGTTGTTGGATAATGTTCGAGCAATGCTGTGGTGGCGGGTTCATTTCGTATGACAGCTCCTCCCATGGCTACTAGCTTAGTAAGATACAGCGTCGAGAGTTTGTGTATCAACTCTGGCACAAAGTGAGTTTTTCGAGGGACTATACGCAGGAATAGTGGTTAAATGAGTGAAAAGGCGGTGAAAATGGGGATGGCGGTTGTGAAATCGGGTGAAACGATGGTATCATGGATTTGATGTGTACTTCCCCTCCCGTCAAGTGCGACTAGTAATAATTTCACTTGAATGGTCATAATGGCTTAAAATTTTTCTCATTAACTATAGCCTAACTGAATTACATAATATTTACGTACCTCGCCTTACCGTTTGATTCGTTCTGCCAATGAGATATCGTCCCTGTCCGTGGTAGTCATGTCATGGCCGAGACCTTTGATTGTGTTGAGGGTTTGCTGATGAACTATAATCCGAGGGCGTAGAAGCTTGTTGACAGACGATGGTGAAGGACTGGTGTTTCAGCAACAGAGAAGAACGAAACAATTTCTATAGATGAAGAACTGCTGATGAATGGTGTTTCAGTATCGGAAGAATGTCAAAAGTGTTGAACAATGGTGTTTCAACATCGTGAAAAAGTCGAGAGTGTTGAATAGTGGTGTTTCAACATCGGAGAAAATGATGAAGGGTTGTTGACAATGGTGTTTCAGCAACAAAAAAGAAAATGATGACAGGTTGTTGACAATGGTGTTTCAGCAACGGAAAAAGAAAAGGAAAAACAATTGTTGAACGGAGTTGTTTCATCGATGAAAGATGGTGAGGAAATGGTGGACTGTAGTGTTTTGGGAGTGGGGAGAGAAAAAAAAAGTGTTGAACAGTGGTGTTTCAGCATTGGGGAAAAAGTCAACAGTGTTGAGCAATGGTGTTTCAGCATCAGAAGGGGAAAGGAGAAACAATTGTTGGAAGGAGTTGTTTCATCGATGAAGGACGGTGAGGGAGTGGCAGAAAGGGTGTCAAACCGTGATGGGGAAAAAAGGTGTTAGTTTGGTGTTTCAATAATGAAGGAAAGGGGTGGATTGCTGACAGTGGTGTTTCGGCAACAGAGAAAAGTCAAAAGTGCGGAATGGTGGTGGTTCAGCCTCAGAAGCAAGTCAAGAGTGTTGAACGGTGGTGTTTTAGAAGCGTGAAGGTCAACCGTGTTGAACAGAGGTGTTTCAGCATCGTGAAAGTTAATAGTGCTGAACAGTGGTGTTTCAGCATCGTGAAAGCTCATCTCTTTGAAGTGGAATCGTCCTTTTTTGGTGGCTGTGCTTCGATCGGGAATCTGCAAAAATGACTGTAGCATGGTATTTCTTAACAGGGATTTATTAGAAAACAAAATCTAATCTAATCTAATACTAAAGAAAATCAATCTTAAAACAATTAATTGCTATTAGGGGTAGAAACTCCCTCGAGGAAGAGAAAATGGGCATCTTCCATGCATGTGGCCTTAAAATCTTCTTTAGAAATAGGTTGCTGGTACTGACGAAGCCAATGACCATTTACAAGTAATGGGGTTCTGGATTCATCGATTGTGAGGAGCCTTACTGTTCCATTAGGGAAAACTGTGTCTACTTCCTAAGGTCCAAGCCATCTTTTACGCAGTTTTCCTTGAAATTCTTTGAACCGGGAATCATACAATAGGGCCCAATTACCTTTTTGGAACTGCTTGTTTTTTATGTTTTTGTCATGCCATTTTGATCTTTGCTGCTGAATTATGGTTGTTTGTTGAATGGAATCTAGTCTTTTCTCCTCTAGTTCATTGAGATGTTGCAGCCTGGTTGTTTATGCATTGGTTAGATCAAGGTTGGCAGCTAAAGCAGTTCTTAAGGTTTTTATCTCAAATTCCACAGGAAAGACAACACTCTTTCCATAGACTAATTCATAGGGAGAAAATCCTGTAGTGTTTCTCCAGGTAGTTTTGTAGGCCCATAGTGCTTCAAGGAGCCTATGGGACCAATCCTTTCTACTTTCCTTCACTGTTTTTGTGAGAATGGCTTCTATTACTTTGTTTGTGCTTTCCACCTGTCCATTGGCTTGGGGGTGGTATGTTGTTGTCATTCTCTGTTGAATATGATATTTCTGAATTGTGGCTTTGAACCCATGAGATTTGAAAGGAGGTCCTCCATATGTAACTAGTTCTTTTGGCATTCCAAATCTGGTGAAGATGTCTTTAAATAAGAAATCTATAACTGATTCTTCAGTCGCTCTATGGAGTGCCTTGGCTTCCACCCATTTAGTCATGTAGTCTGTGCAGACCAGTATATACACTTTTTGATTGGATGGAGGATTGATGGGTCCTATGAAGTCTAAGGCCCATGTTTCAAATGGTTCAAGTACTACCTAGGGGTTTAATGGCATCTCATCTCTATGATTAGGTTGACCTACTCTTTGGCAGCTATCACAGGCCTTGACATATTTCTTTGCATCTTTGAAGAGTGAGGGCCAATAGTACCTAATCCTGAGAATTTTATATGATGTTCTTTTATAAGAAAAATGCCCTCCACAAGGGCCATCATGAAAAGCTTTCAATAGATCATACACCTCATCTTCTCGAACACACCTTTGGATTTCTTGATCAACTCTTGTATGGAAAAGGTACCCACTTATCCAACTATACCGAGCACTTTGATGAACAATACTTTTTTTCTCTCGGTAGGATAGATGTGATGGGAACTTTCATGCAATCAAGTAGTTAGCAATATCTGCATACCAAGGTGAGTGAGCAGAAACTGCAAATAGATATTCATTAGGAAAGGAGTCATCCACTGGGGTATCATCATCAGGTGTCAAACGAGAAACGAAATCAGCAACTACATTCTCTTTTCCTGGTCTATCTACAATTGTGATATCAAATTCTTGCAATAACAGTAGCCATCTGGTGACTCTAGCATTTGCGATAGGTTTATTCATTAAGTACTTGATAGTTGAGTGATCAGTATGGAAAAAAGTAGAATAGCTAGTAATGTAATGTCTAAATTTATTAATTGCATAGATAACTGCTAGGAATTCCTTCTCGATGACTGTATAATTAAGTTCAGTAGGGGACATATTCTTGTTGATGAAATATATAGCATAAGGGAGATGATCTTCTTCCTGTCCCAAGACATCTCATATAGCAGTGTCTGAAGCATTGAAGGATATGTGAAAGGGGAGTGTCCAATCAGGTCCTCTAAGGATAGGAGCTGTAGATAACTGATGTTTAAGTGTACTAAATGCTTCTTGACAAAAATTAGTCCAATTGAATTCAACATTTTTCATCAGTAAAACAAACAGTGGAGAAGCTATTTTGGAGAAATTCTTAATAAATCTTCTGTAGTATCTAGCATGTCCTAGAAAGCTTCTTACCTTTGTTTGGGTTTTGGGAGTAGGAAGATCCTTAATGACTTGTATTTTGGATGGGTCTACCTGAATTCCTTGAGATGAGATAAAATGTCCAAGCACTATTCCTTCACTCATCATCATAT
>ML782065.1:843898-866887 GCA_009831015.1 Picea engelmannii | reverse complement strand
AATCTGTTTCTTGAAGCTCCTCTTGAACATCTTTTGCATAAATTGACAATTTCATCATATGATTCCTTGGATATGTCCCCTTTTCCAAGCATGTTCAACATATCTAGACAGTCATCCCTTACTCCTTTTAATAAAATAGTTTTTAGAATATCCTTACTTACATTGGGATGACTGGATCTTTGTATATTGTATTGTAGCCTTTCTACAAAGTCTTCTAGATTCTCGTCCTCCTTCTGCATCATTTTAAATAGCTCCTCCCTCTTTTCTCTCGTTTTGCAGTAGTCCTGGTACTTGTTCATAAATTTCTGTTTCATTTGGTCCCATGTTGTGATTACATGGCCTCCAATACTCATAAACCATCTTAGTGCATTCCCTTTTAGTATTGCTGGAAATAACTTCAGTTTCTGAGCATTAGAAACGTAATCATAACTTCTACATAATATATCAAACTCAAACAGAAATTCATCAGGATCCTCTGAAGATAAACCATGAAAATTAGGCAATGCTTAGAGTGGAATGTTTTTCATGGGGGCTGCCCCTCTAGGGAGGTCGCCAATAGGGAATCCTAGTGTAGAGAAAGATTTTTCATCTTTTACCTCTCCTTCAGGACCTGCCTGTTCTTCGTGATGCAATTCTTCATTATACTCATCCATGTTTTCCTCTGTTTGCTCTCCTGCTGCACTTGCTCTATCCTCAATGTCTCCTACTGGTTGTTGGACTGTCTCCGGACTCCAAATTTCTTTCCCTGTTCCAAAAAGTGCTCGAAATGAAGGCTGGTAGTTCTGTTTTTGAAGGTTTGGTCGTTGAGCAACAGATTCAGACTTGGATAAAATCTTATCAATGTAAGTCTTTCTTCCTCCTTTTCCTTTTCCCTTGCCACCTGTAGGGTTAGTGTCTTTGGGGTCTTTCATGAATTCTTTTTATCTAAAGAAAAGAAATCACAAGTGCTTTTGAAATCTATAGTTATCTTCCCTGACAATAATGCCAAAATGTTGGTCACTATAATTGCTTAATTGATTCAAACAATCAAGTGATACATAAATTATCAACCCAGGGAAGTCTTTTTATTTCAAAGATAGCCACGCACTATATATGCTCAATTCCAAAAGCAACTTAGTGTTGTATTAAAGAAACTTATACTAATCACACTTGCTTGATTAAACTGAAGTTCTGAATTGAATCACTGGAAAACAACTTCCCTATTGCAGGTCTTAAAGATTAATCTAAGAATCCTGGATTACATTAGAATAACAATTGCAATGGGAAAGAACAACTATTCTGCAACCAGAGAACAAGACCCTTACTCTCAAACAGAGACTTCAATACTAACACTCTTTCATGAAAACAATAATGCAGAAGACAATTAACTCTATCTAATAGAGAACAAGGCCCTCTAGTTCCTTCCTTTCTAAGCAGGATCCTTAAGCCCTATTTTTGTTTAACATACTTGTGAAATTGAGGTTTACAGAGAACAAGATAGTCTGATCCCTTCCTTTCTGAGCAGGGACCCTTAACCTAGTCTCTGGCTAGCACACTTGCAGGAATAATGGAAATCTACAGAGAACAGGATGTTCTGGTTCCTTCCTTTCTGAGCAGGAGCCCTTAACCCAATCCCTGGCTAGCACACTTGCAAAATTAAATGAAATCTACAGAGGACAGGATGTTCTGATTCCTTCCTGTCTGAGCAGGAACCCTTAACCCGGTCTCTGGATAGCACACTTGTAGAATTAAATGAAATCTTCAGAGGATAGGATGTTCTAATTCCTTCCTGTCTGAGAAGGAACCCTTAACCCGGTCTCTGGCTAGCACACTTGCAGAATTAAATTAAATCTACAGAGGACAGGATGTTTTGATTCCTTCCTGTCTGAGCAGGAACCCTTAACCCAATCCATGGCTAGCACACTTGCAGAATTAAATGAAATCTACAAAGGACAGGATGTTCTGATTCCTTCATGTCTGAGCAGGAACCCTTAACCTGGTCTCTGGCTAGCATCATAAAATCATCACACAAGATTTCTAATAAAAAGAATTATGAATTTCATTCAATAAACTAAGATAGAGTCAGTAGTGTTTCAGCAAAGCGAAATCCATTAAAAGCAGTGTTTCATCAAATGAAAGTTAATCAAAGCATAAACAAAGATTGTACTAACACACTTCTAAACTAATGGGTGAATCTTGTGAAGAAGGTGGGCCCTCCCTTCTCACAAGATTCCCCTGAAATGAAAAATCTAGAGAAGGATACTCAAAGAAGTCTTATATTCATCTGTCGAAATATCACATTACAATTTGGAAAATATAATACATCCCGCTTCTCTAGAGTTTCTTCAATACATAAAACTTGGATCCCTCGAATGGTGATTTCCTCTTATTTAAAGAGGGAATCCCTTCGATACAATAATGTACAATGTGTATCTGAGTCCTATCTTTAGTCGGATCTACTTTCTAAACCAGCATAGGATGTCCTAGTCTTATGCAACTGAATGCTATTACAGGAGCTGAATGAGGTATTGTTGTTACGGTTGGTGTAACAACTCCTCATTGCTGCTGATGCTGTTTCAGCATCGCAATTCATGGGTTGTTTCAGCCATGTGAAGTGCACTCTGACTGTGTCGGCCTTCTTGTGTACGAGCAATGGTTAGAGCTTTGTTGACCGCTGACTGTGACGGCTTCCTTTGTGTTTCAGCATCGTCGTTCCTGGTGGTTTCCTCTGTGTTTCAGCATCTCCAAATCTGGACTATGTAACAGCTCCGTGTTTCAGCATCTGCGACCTTAGACTATATAGCAGCTCCGTGTTTCAGCATCTGCGACCTTAGACTGTATAGCAGCTCTGTGTTTCCGCATCAGTTCTGTGTTTCAGTAAAAGTGACCTTGGACATTTTTGTGTTTCAACAATAGGCCTCAAATGCTAATCTGTAGTTCTAAACACTTATGCATTTCTAATCAATGGTCAAGTATGAGAGTGATGTAAAATATTATGCAAAACAGATTAAACATATAGTAATGAGAAGGGACATTGTATACCTTTGGAATGATCAGATAAAGTGGTAGTATGAGTCTAAATATGGGTGATCAAGAGTATAATAGTGGCAAAAAGTATAGGCAAAAAGGTACATTGTGTGGTCCTAACAGCTGAGAAATTGCTAATCGACATTTCACATATCGGTATTTCGAGGGTCTAGAGGACGATAGGTTGAGTGATTGGGTCGCAAAACCTCGAAATAGAGTAGTGGTCATATGAGATATGGTCATGTGGACCAGGAGATAGCCCTGGGGATAAATGTCGTTGAATCATCTCAGAAAATCGGAAATTCGGTAAATGGAAGATCAGGAGGACAAGAGTTCTGATGACATTGGGAACTAAGAAACCCCAAAACCCAAGTTTCATTTTCCTGTTGTGGAAAATTCACGGTCGTGTGTTCAAAGGACATTACAGAAGGGGTTGAGGACATGTGGATTGGGTTTTAACAGACATTCTAGCAGGGAATCGAAAGAGCCAATCTAACTATGGGGTGATTGAACGATCCTGTGAGCGGATCTTGACCCGAGGACCGATAGGTCTGCATCAGTTGGTATCAGAGCACAGAAAGGTTTCTTTGCTTTCTGTAGCAAGGAAAAGGAAGATTCACCATGCCACTAAGAAGAAGGGATATGAAAACACCCGATTCACCAAAGGAAAGGGAAATACCAAGAATAAGAGGTAGGCAGATTCCTGACCCAACAATGACAAGAGAGATGCGTGATTTACATGCCAAGCTTGAGGAAATGGAGACAGCACAGAGGTGCACAGTCGGTGCTGGGGATCTTAGTGATTTTGAAAGTGAAAATGAAGCCGAACATGAAGGGGAATAAGTTGCAGCCGAAGATGCAACAAGTGAATGCCTACTCAGGGCTATTGCAAGGATGGGTGCCAGGGCAAAAATGGAAATCCCAGTATATGAGGGAAACCTGGATGTTGAAGAGCTTCTAGATTGGATTAGAGCTCTGGACACTTATTTTGACTATGAAGATGTCGAGGAAGACAAGAATTTCAAACATGTTGTCACAAGATTGAAAGGACATGCAACATTGTGGTGGGATGAACTACAGGCTGACAGACGCTACAAAGGCAAGCATAAAATCAAGAGTTGGGATAGGATGATTGCGAAGATGAAGGAGAAATTCATTCCCAGGGATTACTAGATTACTCTGTTTCGAAGAATGAAAAATTTGAGATAGAAGCTGATGACAGTGAAGAAATATACTGAAGAATTTTATAGGCTGAACATCACGACAGGTCATCGAGAAAGTGATGATGAAAAGGTTTCCAGGTACATGAATGGCCTGAGATACGACATTCAGGATGAGATGAGCATGATGACCATCCGAACGGTGGAAGATGCTTATCAGCTGGCTCTAAAAGTTGAAGAGAATCTGAGCTAAAAACAAGGTTAGAGAGGCCGAGGTAGAAGTCAAGCCAGAGGCAAATCTGTTGCCCAAGATAGAAATCAAAAACACAAGGAAGAATGGAAGAAACCTCAGATTGAGAGAGGTGGAAGCTCATAGAAAGGGCAATATGCTGGAAAGAGAAGGCAGTATGTTGATAAGAAAGGAGAGTATGTTGATAACAACATTTTTCCTCATACTAGAGGTAGAGGAAGAGGAAGAGGTGGAGTGATAAAATGCTTCACGTACGGAAAGGTTGGACACAAGTCTTATGAATGTCCAGACAAGAAGAAAGGGGAAGGAGAGACTCACATTGCCCAAGCACATAGACGAAATGTTGAGGCAGAGGATGCTGAAGGCGGAAGATCACTAATGATGCGAAAAGTCCTTTTGACGCCAGAGAAGGAGGTGGAGAGTTCGGTCCAAAGGAACAGTCTTTTTCGGACTGCTTGCAAAACCAAGGATAGGGTATGCAAGGTCATTGTATATAGTGGTAGCACGGATAATCTTGTTTCAATAGAGATGGTAGAAAAGATGGAGCTGGAGACGATTGGTCATCTAAGCCCATACAGAGTTTTGTGGTTGCAAAAATGATATCAGGTAAATGTCACTAAACAATGTTTAGTTGAGTTCAAAATAAGAGGGTATAATGATGAAATACTATGTGATGTTATTCCTATGGATGTTTGTCATCTATTGCTGGGTATACCATAGCAATATGACAGGAATGTGATTCATGATGGGAGAATGAACACATACACCCTAGAGAAAAGTGGGAGAACCCACATGTTGTTGCCGATCAAAGATAAAGAAATAAAATTGGAGGTGAGCAACACTATACTTCTCATGAGTGGGAAGGAACTTCTTACAGAGGTTAAGAAGAAGGAGGAACCACAATTCACTGTGGTCAGGAAGCCAAAGATTGTTTTAACCAGTACAAGGGTAGATGATTTACCAGAAGAGGTTCAGAAGCTGTTGGAAGGGTTTGCTAACATAGTAGTGGACGAACTACCTCGTTCGTTGCCACCAATTAGAAGTATAAGTCATCAAATTGATATCATACCTAAAGCTAGTTTTCCAAACAAAGCAGCGTACAAGTTAATGCCACAGGAGAATGAAGAGGTCAAAAGACAAGTCCAGGATTTGTTGGACAAAGGGTTGGTTAGAGAAAGCTTGAGTCCATGTGATGTTTCGACATTGCTCAGTCCAAAGAAAGACGGAGGCTGGAAGATGTGTACTGACTCGAGGGAAATCAAAAAAATAACCATCAGGTACAGATTTCCATTGCCAAGGATGGATGATATGATGGATTTCTTGAGTGGAGCCAAATTGTTTTCGAAGATTGATTTGAAAAGTGGATATCACCAGATTCACATGAGAGAAGGTGATGAATGGAAGACAACTTTCAAGACTAATGAAGGGTTGTATGAATGGCTTGTCATGCTATTTGGTTTAACAAATGCACCAAGTACTTTCATGAGATTGATGAATGAAGTCCTGAAGGAGTTCATCGGAAAATTTGTCATTGTGTATCTGGATGACATACTTATTTTCAGTAAAACAGAGGCAGAGCATATGAAACACTTAGCTACAGTGATGAAGAGATTACAGTAAGAGAAGTTGTTGATAAACATGAAGATAGAGCTCATTTATTTGGGTTATGTTATTTCTGCAGATAAATTGAGGATGGATCCAAATAAAGTGGAGGTGATTAAGGATTGGCCATCGCCAAAGAGTATCTTTGAGCTTCGAAGTTTTCACGGATTGGCTAGTTTCTACCGGAAGTTCATCAGGAATTTCAGTGGAATTAGTGCACCGATGATGGACACAGTGAAGAAGAGACATAAGTCTTTTCACTGGACAAAAGAGGCTGAGAAAAGCTTCAATTTGTTGAAAAGGAAAATTACGGAACAACCAATTTTGGTGTTGTCGGATTTCAAAAAGACATTTCAAGTAAAATGTGATGCAAGTGGATTTTCAATAGGGGCAGTCTTCAGTCAAGAAGACAGGTCGATAACATACTTTAGCGAGAAGCTGAATGAAGCGAAGGTGAAGTAATCCACATATGAAAAGGAGTTCTATGCTATTATTCAGGCATTGAAGAAGTGGAGACACTACTTGATTCAAAAGGAGTTTGTCTTATACAATGACAATCATGCTTTGCAATTTGTGACTCAATAGGAGAAGTTGAATCAAAGACATGTTAAATGGGTTGAATACATGCAGAACTTTACTTTTGTAATCAAGCATATTTTTGGAACTGCTAACAAGGTTGTTGATGCTTTGAGCAGGAAATGTTTGTTGTTGCAGGAGTTCAGAGTTAAAACACCAGGTTTTGATGATCTCAGGGACATGTACAGAGATGATCCAGATTTTAAAGAGGCATATGAAGTAGCAGAGAATCCAATTCTTAGGGACAAAAGTCAACGGACATAATACATGATCCAAGAAGGATTATTGTTTAAGGGTAATCAACTTTGTATTCCAAAATGCTCCATGAGGGAGAATTTTCTGAAGGAGAAACACAGTGGAGGATTGGCTGGACATTTCAGTCATGACAAGACATTCGCAAAGTTGAATGAGTCATATTTTTGGCCAGGAATGAAAGCAAATGTCAAAATATTCGTGGAAAAATGTAGAATTTGTCAAAATTCAAAAGGGAAGAGACAGAATGCAGGTTTTTATCAACCATTACCCATACCTGACAGGCCATGGGATGCAGTCAGCATGGACTTCATATTAGGAATTCCTAGAACACAAAGATGGTTTGACTCAATCTTTGTAATGGTAGACAGATTTTCTAAGATGGCACACTTCATACCGTGTCATAAAACCAGTGACACAACTCACATTGAGAATCTGTTTTTCAAAGAAGTCATTCAACTTCACAGCTTACCAAGGAGCATAGTTTCGGATCGAGACACCAAGTTCGTGGGACACTTCTAGAGAACCTTATGGAAAAAGATGGGAACAAATTTATCGTTCGGTTCATCTTATCATCCTCAGACGGATGGATAGACAGACTTTGTGAATAGGACCTTGGGAAACTTGTTGAGGAGCTTGGTGACAAAACACCATAGCTAGTGAGACAATATTCTGCCACGGGAAGAATTTTCTTCTAATGATTCAATCAACAGAAGAACATGGCAGAGTCCATTCCAGATTGTTTATAGGATGCAGCTAAGAGGAGTTTTGGAATTGAGAGATTCAGAACATAATGCAACTAGAAGTGCTAGTGTAGAGGATTTTGCAAAAGCGATGAACGAACTTCACAGCCAGGTGAAGGAGCGTTTACAGAACTCGAGCCAAGAGTATAAGCGCAGAGCAGATCAACACAGGAGACAACTTCAATTTGAGGTTAGTGATTTTATTTTGGCACATTTGAGAAAGGAAAGGTTCCCGAAGGGGACATATAACAAACTAAATATGAAGAAGATCGGACCATGTAAGGTCTTGAAGAAATTTTTGGCAAATGATTATGAGATTGAATTACCCGATGGGATCAGAATTTCTCCGATATTCAATGTCTCAGATTTGTACCCATACAAAGATGAGGAAGTAGGAATAAGTGACGAACAACCAGAGGTCCAATGGACAAAATAGATGCCTGTTGCAGAGAAGCCATAGATGGAAAGCATAATAGAGAAAAGAGTTAGCAAGAAGACAAGGAGAAAGGAATATTCCGAATACTTGGTCAAGTGGAAGGGACATTTAGTTGAAGATGAGAGCTAGGAGAATGAAGTAGTGATTCAGAAGCATGGATAGACCGTGAGAGAGCCCATGGACAGGTGCCCATGAAAAGTTTCAAGCGAGGGAGTATGATGTAGGAGCATCGCTAACATCAAGCGAGCGTGGGCTAAGCACCAATGCATTTTGGGCACATGATGAATTGTTTAAAATTTTTAGAGGATGGATGTGCCAAACATAAATGTAATACTTAAGGAGAGGCATACTTATATATTGTAATCATACCTTGAGTGACCCGCTCTCGTCTAAAGGACTAAGAAGGCATTTATGTTAGTTAATGTTAGTAGGTAGCTTTGAATTTTTAGATTTGACAGTTTTAGAAGTGAAGGTAAAACAGATATAGACAGCCTCATTTGTATCATTGTAATATTAGCAAGAGGAGTATAATCAATTAGGGAGGCAGAGAGCTGTAGTTGAAACTACCCATGTACAATGATTTGAATTAATAGAATGAGCTTCGATTCAAATTCATGGTGTCATATTTGTTCTTTGTGTATGCATTGTGAATGTTATGCTTATGATGTTTATTCCCTGTTATACATTTGCTTTGATGTGTGAATGTATGATTTCATGCTAATGTCTGAAATTTGAAGAGAGGGAGAATAGAGAATGAGTTTTAATTGTTTCTCTTCCTAATAAAGAGTTTTCCTACAAGGAGTGCAGTGAAATCCTCCACAGGGTGTGCATTGACGGAGGTCAGATTTTGTCTCTACAAGCTCAGGAGAGAGAACACGGTTCTCATTCTCGTAGAAGTGTAAGTTAAGTATAGGAGTTGTGCAAGGAGTGCGCAGGCTAAGTGAAGTCTCAGTGTTTGCAAACTAAGCGAAGTGGTGGAAAGATTGTTGTTGTAGAGAGTGCACAGAGTCAGAGAATTCAATACCTAGAAGTATTCAAGAATTGCCGCAAGGAGTGGATATCAGAGTCTCCTTGAAGATTCGAGTCGTGGAGAAATCTCAGGAGGTTTAGTACCTTGAAGCGCACAAAGAAATGAGATCGTGAGTCTTCAGACCTCACTTAGATACACATCAATCATGGGATCTGACAAGATTTGCATGGGGGTTAAACCCTCGCAAGAAGATCGAAAGTCCCGAAAGGCGTCGGGATATCGGGACTTCGGAATTCGGGATATCGGAAGTCTCGAGGACAACAGATCAGGTCACTTCATAGTGAAAACCCTGAATTTTATCTGAGCCATTCATTCATTGGGACACGTGGCAGAGATCAAGAACCTGTCGGTATTTCGGCTACCAGGGTTTCGAGTTGACAAAGAAATTGTGACATCGGGGAATCGCAAGTTGCGAAATCCCGAGCTAAATCAGGACCATCCGTCTGTTGAGACACGTGGCGAAGATCAAGAACCCGTCGATATTTTGGCTACCAGGGTTTTGAGTTGACAGAGAAATTGTGACATCGTGGAATTGCAAGTCGTGAAATCCTGAAATGAATCAGGACCATTCATTTGTTGAGACACGTGGTGGAGATCAAAAGTCCATCAACATTTTCCATGTCGGGACTTCGGGGATCAAGAGGACAGGATGCAGAGCATTTCGGCATTTGATTTCATGAAATTGTGAAATAATTGAGGATCATCCATCATAGGAGGACACTTGGTTGAAATCCAAGAGTTCAGGGAAAATCCCAATAGAAAATTCCATCATCATATCGGGGTTCAGCATTTCGCGAATCCTGAAGATAGGATACCCGCGCATTTCGGGAACGGAAGTTCCAAAATTGCAAAAAGGTGGAAATCCTGAAAACGAATAGTAGTACAAGAAATTGGGATTCGGAGGATCTGGAATTCTGAGGGCAAGAGGTCCAATGCATTTTGGCATTTGAAAGCCCGAAATCGCAAAGAAGGAGAAGGCCAGGAAATTGCCAATCGGCATTTCTCATATCGATATTTTGAGGGTCCAGAGGATGATAGGTTGAGCGCTTGGGTCGCGAAACCCCAAAATAGAGTAGCGTTCATATGAGATATGGTCATGTGGACCAAGAGATAGCCCTAGGGCTAAATTTCGTTGAATCATTTCGGCAAATCGGAAATTTGGTAAACAGAAGATCGTGGGGACAAGAGTTGTCGTGACATCGGGAACTAAGAAACCCTGAAACCTAAGTTTCATTTTCCTGTTGTGGACAGTTTAGAGTCGCGTGTTTAAAGGTCGTGACAGAAGGGGTTGAGGACCTATGGATCGGGTTTGAGATTCCAATACGGAATCGAAAGAGCCAATCCAACTCTGGGGTGATTGAACGATCCTGTAAGAGGATCTTGGCCCCAGGGCCGATAGGTCTGCATCAGGCTTCCATATGAAAATATGACTTCTTAAGACTCTGGAGTCGCTACTGGATTCTTTATCCATGGAGTCGTCAGGTGAATGATATGCAGTTTGAATGTGTCTAGTCTTTGTTCACCATCAAAGATTAGATCTGATCATTGTCATTCTCCCATGGAAATATATTTCATTACTCTGTCCCCCGGCAACAACGCCAGAAGATGTTGGTCCTAAAGTCTGCACTTGACTGCTAAAGGGAAAATCTAGGCCACCTATCAGTTTAGAATGATTGTTTCTTTTAATTTTTGTTGGTTGGTTAGAGGGTTATTCTATCAAGAAAAAATAAAGGTTGGGTTGGGAAAATGATATGGATCATGGTCCTCATTGGCTCATGGTATGCTAATGATAGACCATTGAAATAATAGAAAAGAAATGGAAACAACATACTACTCAATGAATAATTTGTTGAAAGAAGTTCAATACTTAAAATATATTTTCAAGACATTAAACATGTATCAAAAACACAATTACTCCCAGAGGTTGCAATAAAAACAAATCTTTACCAAAGCATTAGCTATTTGACAGCTTGTATCTTAGTAAAAATAAGTTATACAATATTTGAAAAGAAACAAAATGTACTTTGCACAAATAAAAAATTGTATTCAAGATAAGAATAAAAACACATGAATATTTGAATGAAACACTGTCATCAATAGTATGTTCACCAAGCAGAGAGATTTAATCCATGCATAGAATGGTTCCAACCAATCTGATGTAGTGTTATTCTTTCCCAAAATATATGACCCCCAAAACATTCAAAGACCCCCTATTTAACAGAGTTGTAGAGGTTCTCGCCCTTAGGGGAATGAGAACTAATTTTAGGTGGTTGTTTGTAAAAACAATTATTAAATTGATCGTGACACAAGACTTAATCAACAAGAGTGGTTCTTATCATACACATAATACCTATGTTGTATCTAATCTAAGAAAATGTTGGAATTAAGCAATTAAAAAACTACTACTATCTCTGAGATAGAATTGATGCATGCACTGGAGGAACTGAATTGGCATAAAATAGGACTCAAAGTGATAGAACAAAGCTCTTTGTTGAGTAATGGTATGCTTGGGAGATCTTGGAGGCCACTGAAGACAACTGGTTGCATGAGTAGATCTCTGCTTGAGGAAGAGGTAGTCTATTGAAGTGTTCTAGAGCTATTCTGCATCGACCTAGGACTGAGACTTAACTCTTTGCCTGTGTCTAAGTTTTTGAAAGCTAAGTCCACTATATATAGACTGTCACTGACCCTTTTTCTCACTTTCTTTGTGATGAGCTAGTCGTGAACAAAAATATGTGGAGGTGATCATCCAATAGGAAGACCAGATGCGTGGAGGTGGGTGGAGGACAAGTGTTGGGTGGTGAGAGGAGTGTGAGTAGTGAGTGGAATGAGTGGAGATGACATGGAGGTGACGCAATGACTTGATTCCATTTAAACACGGTGACTTTATTCCATTTAGAGAATAAGTGATGGAAGGAAGGTGGTATCCATAGAGTGTCATAAATGGTGTCATTTTTGTTGCAGTATGAAAGGAAGTGTTATACCACCATTCTGCCAAGGGTAACCATTTGAACCATTGTGTTTGTTTACCAGAGACAAAGCAACAAAGGTAGCCTTCCAGACATTTGTTCACTATCTCGGTTTGTCCGTCAGATTGAGGATGATAGGATGAGCTATGAGCCAATTAAGTACCCAAATAAGAAAATAATTCTGTCCAAAAATGTCCAATGAATAAGGGATCGCTGTCACTTACAATAATCTTTGGGCTTCAATGTATCTTTTAAACTGTCTCCATGAATGTGGTGGAAATTGTACTAGATTTGAAGGGATGAGAGAGTGCACAAAAGTGTTCGTGCTTGGTCAGTCTATCAACAATCACCATGATGACACTCTTTCCTTTAGACTTTGGTAACCCTATGATGAAATCCATGGAAACCTCCTCCCAACACTGACTTGGGATGGATAATGGTTGTAAAAGACCTAGGGTCTTAATTGTTTCCACCTTATTTTTTTGGCAACCCAAACATTCTCCCACAAACCTTTGAACATCAGTTTTAAGGCCATCCCCAAAAAAATCATTCTTGACTCTATGGTAGGTTTTCAAAAATCCTAAGTGCCCTCCTACTAAAGAGGTGTGCAATTCCAATAATACTTTTTGTTTGAGTTGGGAGTTCTTACATAAATATAAGCAATCTATGTACCATAGTGAATCATTTTTCCATGTAAATGTATATGATGCACTGGAATCCTACTGCAACCTTTGAATGAGAGTCCACACTTTTTCGTCATTCCTCCATTCATCCCTTGATTCTATTATCCAATCGGGTTGGATGATTGAGATAGCATAGAGAAAGGCCTCAACATCTTCATCCTTTCTTGAGAGTGCATCTACCACAACATTTTTCTTCCCCTTTTTATAGACGAGTTCAAAATCATAACCCAATATCTTGGTTACACATTTTTGGTGTTCTTCTAAAGATAGTCTTTGTTCCAAGAAGTATTTAAGACTATCATGATATGTTTTGACCATGAAGTGCCTACCTATTAGGTAAGGATGCCATTTCTTCAATGCATGTAGTATTTCCATCATTTCCTTCTCATAAGTGGGTTTATGTAAGTCCTTTCCCTTGAATGGTCGAATTTCAAAAGCCATGGGCCTTCCCTTTTGCATTAGGACAACACCAATTTCATTTCTTGAGGCATCACATTCCACAATAAAGGTTTTTGTGAAGTCTGGAGTGGTCAAGACAAGAGATTTGCACATCACATATTTAAGTTGTTCAAAAGATTTAGTTTCCTCTGGAGTCCATGAAAATGCATCCTTCTTAGTTAGTGTCATTAAAGGTGCTTATATTCTTCCATAGTATAGAACAAACTTGCGGTAGTAACCTGTCAAACCCAAAAATACTCTAAGATTATTCAATGTTTTGGGAATCGGCCAGTCCATCATTTCCTTAATCTTGTTAGGGTCTACCTTAACACCTTCATGAGATACAATATGACCCAAATACTCGACCTCCTTCACTCCAAAGAAACATTTGGATGGTTTGGCATATAGTTGTTTCTCATTTAGTAGTTGTAACATCTTGTCAACATGTCACACATGATCCTCCCAAGACTTGTTATAGATTAGTATATCATCCAAAAATACTAACACAAATTTTTGAAGGAAGGGATTCAAAATGGAATTCATCAACCCTTGGAATGTGGAAGGTGCATTTGTAAAGACAAAAGGAATGACCAAAAATTCATAATGGCCTTCATGAGTTCAGAATGTTGTTTTTGGGATATCTTCTTCCTTCATTATAATCTGATGATACCCTGAATGAAGATCCAATTTTGTGAAATAGATTGCTCCATGTATACCATCTAACAATTCATCAATGACGGGATATGAAACTTATCTTTAATAGTGATCTTGTTGAGCTCTCTATAATCTGGACACATATGCCATGAGTTATCTTTCTTGAATACCATTACCACTGGTGCAGAGTAAGAACTTTGGCTAGGTCTAATAATTCCAGCCTCTAACATTTCTTCAACCATGTGCTCAATTTCACTCTTCTGGGCATAAGGGTATCTATATGGCCTGATGTTAGGAGGAACACTCCTAGAAATTAGGTGAATTTCATGATCATGATTTCGAGTGGGTGGAAGAACTTTGGGATTATCTTCAAATACTTTGGAATGCTTATCAATGATCCCTTGGATATCTTGAGGAATAGATGGCTAAGTTTTTTGAACATATAGTGAGCATGGTTGTGCAATAACACCCTGATTCCCCTTTCTCAATAATTTCGTCATGCCATTAGAGATTATCACCTTATCGGGTTTCCCTGTGATACCTCTTAACTCAATTTATCTTCCTTCCAATGAAAATTTCATGAAAAGTTCTTGAAAATTAAAAGCCATTGTTCCTAATGATTGTAACCATTGGATTCCCAGTAGAACATCATCACCACCCATGGGTATAGAAATCATTGGACTATTGATTACATATTACCCCATAGTAATATTGATCTTATTGTATTTTCCTGAGCAATTGATAGTTCCTCCATCTGCAATCATTACTTGAAGCTCTGACGCTCAATATACAAAGCAATTGAGAGATTTGGCTAATTTATAGTGAATGCAATTATGAGTACTACCAGAATCAATTAGGACTATTACCTTTTTCTTTTTGATGTATCCTTCAATATTGAGGGTTTGAGGAGTGCTACTTCCATCCAATGCATTACATGATATCGTGGGAGTCAACTCTTAAGACAAAATTTCTTCTATGTTTTTATCTTGAGATGGTTCTTGTTCTTGTTCTTCTTCCTCTTTGCAATCTATGTATAATAATGTATTCTCACCACACTTATGTCCCTTACTGTACTTGTTGTCACAATTAAAGCATGTCACAATTAAAGCATAAACCTTTTGCTTTTCTTTCCTCCAATTGTTGAGGTGTCAACCTTGTAGGTTGAGGTGTTTTAGAAGAAGGAGCATTATTCTCTCTATAGATGTTGGGATTGGTCCTTCTAGTAGCCATAGCCATATTTTTACTTTCAACATTTCTTTCCACCTTAAATGCATTCTCCAATGATTTGGGTTCCCAAAGGAGAACCTCATGTTGAATTTTATCCTTTAAAGTTCCTATGAATACATCAATCAATTAATCATCCGGAATATATGTTACCTTTATATTCAATATTTGGAAGTTCTCAATGTTCTCTGTAACTAGACCCTTTTGCTTCATATTTATCATTTGGCTAAACAAGGTATTTCTCCCTGTATCCTCATAGTGTGCTATCATTTCTTCCGTGAAAATTGTCCAAGTGACAAGTGATTTGTGAGAAAAACTCCATCGATACCATACAAATTGATTGGGTTCTAAATATAAAGAAGCAATTCATACCTTTTATATATGTGGCACATTATGTAGATCAAAGAATTTCTCCCTCTGAAGTATCCATGTGATTGGGTCCTTGCCATCAAAGTTTGTCATATCGATCTTAGGAACGTGGTTGGTCTTAAACCCAAAGTTGGAATTTCTCAATTCTTGATTCACCTTGCTTGTGTCCTCATCATGAATTTCATGGGATACATTTTCACTTTCAGGAGTCCTCTCTATTATGAAAATTTTCAATCCTTCCATGATCTCTCCTTTTAAACCCTCCATCATCTCTTGTAGTTCATCTTTTGTTATTGTCTTCTTTTGTAAATCATTTATGTCCCTACACATTTCTTCACCTTCATCAATATTCCATGTAGGATTATCTGGAGGCTTATTTGGTGTAAAAGTTCCCTTTTTGGGTGGCATGTTGGCCAAGTATCACTTTTGAACCTTGATTTTGAGGTGGTTCTTCTAGACAATATTTCTTCTATTGTATCTCCAAAGTTCGGTCCTTTTGGGTATGAAACTTTATTTTTTGTAGTTCTCTGATATTTCTTCTCTGAAATTCCACAAGTTTGATCAAAATTGGATGTGCCAAGTGGAATTTACAATAACTTCCCCACAGCTTGCTGATTTGTGGCCTTTCTAGGAGATGTCACTTGTATAGAGTGTCCCGCACAAAATACTTGATATAAAATTCTGAAAATCGTACCAGAAATACTACAGACTGTCCACTATCCAATGCAACTAGTACAATGATTTTGAATACTCTAGGAATAAGTTATGATTTTTTTACTTGAAATACCTTCTTGAGACTAGTCAATAGGACTAGTCAGATACCATATCTTCCACAGGGTGTATCTACTAATGTCAGATGACACAGAAGCTGAAATATTTACCAAAGATACCTTACTAATTTATGTGAATATCCTTCATATTTTAGGGTATGAAACGTTACAAGAAAAAAATTATAGTGAAAATTCCGCAATGACTTAGTTCAGGATGATTCCAGAACCCTATCTTGCACATGCTATATCTCCAAAATTAGAAGGCCTCAGGAGATGAAATTGTAACCCAACGTTCTTTGATCCGTCTACTAAATATTCTCCAAAATGTTCCTTTTGAAACGTTGTAAAATACAAGTTATATCAAAAATTCCAAGGTGTCTTAGATGTAGCAGCGAAACCCCAAGAGCTTGAGCTCTGATACCATATGTTAAGAACCAAATATAAATATAGTATAGAAAAACCTCAAAATAAGTACTCAACGCCTTGAAAAAAAGAGAAATTCAGATAACAAGCCTCTTCAAAGGGGCAACCTCCTTATGCTCACATAAATCTACAATTACAAGATGATTCGAAATGAAAATGTCTCCTTGCTATATATAGGAGACTAGGAGGTATACTTACAACTTATGGAATAAAGACAACATAAATAAAATAAAATTACTAATGTAATATGCCCTAATTAAGGGGTAATGATCCAATATTAGTGCTTAACATTGTTGAGGTTGGGTTGGGTCCACACCGCATTTGGACCCGCAATCCTCCACAAGATGCCATGTGTCGTTCCAACAATTCCATGTTTCCAATTGCGGGAATTCTCTAGAAAATTAACATCGATCTCATTGTAATCTGGGATCGGGTACTATTTACCTACTATAAGGATCAACGATTCTTGTTGATTTGAGATCAACGGTCCGTGATCACTTTGGGATTTCGGGATTTGAGAGTTTCAAATGTTGTTATTGGAAATCTCTTGGAGGAAAATCATTAAAGTGAATGATCTGCCTCCACATTTCCTTTCTGATGGATGGTCCAGATTCACTTCGAAAGTTCAGGCTTTGGGAGTTTCGAATGTTGTTCTTGGAAATATCACAAAAGAAAATCACCAAAGTGAATGATCTGCATCCATGTGTTCTTGCTGGTGTATTTTCCATGTTCACTTCAGAAGTTCAGGCTTCAGGAGTTTTGAATGTTGTTCTTGGAATTCTCCAAAAGGAAAATCGCTGAAGGGAATGATCTTCCTCCACATGTCCTTACTAGTGGATGGTCCAAATTCACTTCAGGACTTTGAGTGTTTATGAAAGTTGTGCTCAGAAATATCCCGTAGTGGAATAGCCTGCCAAGTGACATGGTGGCTTGATGTTGTATGATGTCACAACTGTTGATGTGTCATAGAAATAAGGGTGACACATGTCACGTGGAAATGGGAGAATTACACAACCAAATGACTTGGAATGAGTGCCGCATGTCATGACTAGTGAGTTCTACGTGCTTCAACACTTCAGGCTTCAAAATTTTTGGACTGTGATGCATGAAATTCTCCCAAAGTAGCACAGGCCTGAAGTGACATGGCAATCTTTCGTTACTTCGGGACTTCAACAATCCGACACTTTAGGTAATTCTTTGTCTAATTCTTCTCAAATTGCCCAGAGTGAATAGTATATAAAGTGAAGGATCTTCCTCCACGTGTCCTCATTGATGGATGTTCCAGATTCACTTCATGACTTCGGGAGCTTATGAATGTTATGCTTGGACATCTCCCAGAGTGGTACATCTCTGAATATAACATGATATGATCTCGCGACTTCGGGACTTTGGTTCTTTGTCTCTTCGGGACTTCGAGAATTCATGACTCCTCTCTTTATGTTAAACCCCACATGATTTCGACACTCTGAATGTACGAAACTCGTCAATATGATTGGCCTGATGGATCTTCACCGTCGAAATTTAACCTATCTATTACCACAATTTGAGCATGAAATTTACTTCTCTGGATTGTTGCATTTGTCCATGGGTGTTTTGTATGCATACAAAAACTTGGTTGACCTTCTATGATCTCAATCAATGGAGAACATTATGACAAGCATATTGAACGAAGTATGACATGTAATTATCCTTCAAGAAACAATAGAAACAAAAATGCGCAAAGATTCGATGAAGAAAGAAACAGATAAGAACCAAGTCACTCAATAATAGAAAACTGACTTAACCAACCAGAAGAGGAAAAATTGATGAAGGAATAGGGAAAAGAGGGAGGAGAGGTAGGGTTACAGACCTAGGTTACAATAGGAGGTACCTTTCCTTTAAATCTACAAGTTAATTTTTATATTCCTATATTTAAAGGACAAATAGATGCATATGCCCTAGAAAAATGGTTAAATTTGCTAGAATGTTATTTCTCTATTCACAATTTTTGTGACAGGGAAAAGATCACCTTCACACTCCTTAAATCTCTCCCACATGTCAAACATTGGTGGGAAACTTACTGGGAGAAAATTTCCACAGAGGATTCTGGAATATATTGGGTAGATATCACTTGGGATTTTTTGGTGGATGAGGTCAGGGAACAATATTACCCTCTTGGTAACTATGACGACTAGTACATGAGATGGACCACACTGCATCAAGAGAGGAGCTAAGCCATGTCAGAGTTCACCAATACCTTCCATACCTTGTGCACTAAGCTGGGTATCAAATACTTTGAGTGACATTTGGTTTTGAAATAGCATGGGGTTCTACAAATGGACATCCAAACTAAAATGGAGTTTATAGACATCTCATCACTTGGTGATACCTATCGATATGCTGTCAAAATCGAGCCGAAATTTAGGCACCAGAAAAAATGGTAGTTTGGATCTGCAAATATGCAACAACCAAAGTATGATAAATACGGCCCTAACAAATAGCCTCCTATAAACCAGTCTAAGCCACAGGAAAATAAGGTTCATGGGAATATGAAGAAGAACACTGGAAAATGGTGTGATCTCCATGAAATCCCCTAGCACAACACCAATGAATATCACTCAAAACAATCATTTCTGGTTGATATAAAAGACAAGAAGACGAACCCTGATTCAGAATCTGATTCTAAAAATACTGGTAAAAGACAGATCATCGACGCAGACCCCACTACTATTGTCACAACCACAACAATTCAACCAAAAGAATGAACAAATCCTGGAGAGGGAGAGTTCCTTTTTCATTTACAAATGTGGTTGAAGGGGATCCCACTACATTTTATTGTTGATAGCAGAAGTTAGAAGAACCTCATCTCAGTAGAGGTCATAAAATAGTTAGGATTTTTGACAAAACCACACGCACAACCATACAACATCAAGTGGCTTCGCCAGGGACGCGATATTCATATCAACCAACATTGTCAATTTTCATACGTCATCCATCCCTTCAAGGATTAGGTATTATGTGATTTTTCCCCGCTGGATGCCTGTGATGTTCTCTTGGGCTAGCCGTATATGTGGAAGTGCCATGTTATTTATGAGTCTCGACCCCGTAGTGTCATTGTTATCTAGGAGGTCATATCTATAGGATACTAGAGGTAATTTTGACTAATATCCTACCTAAACAGTGTCACAAGGTAGTATCTCATATTACAAAATTTAGCTTCTGCACAATCTATTCAAAAGGTGAACAAAATGACACTATAACCATGACAACCTTGGACCAAGCACCTTTTATCCAAGAGAAGAAGGTTGGAAAGATTGCAGAAAAGTGTAAAGATTCCTTCTGCACATAGGAATCTCATGTATCTAGACTGGTTAAAAATGTCCAACCCTTCTAGCCATAGGTTTGTGACAACCTTCAACAAGATAAGTAACACAACTTCTCCAATAAGGCAAGCAACTCATCAAGATTTTGATTCAACAAAGGCTTCTCCCTCTCCCCTTGGAACTCAATGCAATGGAGAAAAATATTTTCTAAGGAGGTAGGATTGATCTAGGTGGATATGGGTGGCCACCCACCTTTTCCAACTAGCTAAAAAAAATATTCTGGCAATTTTGACAATTTATTATTTTTAGCGGTTTTTAACTTCGAGAGCAATTTTGAGGGCCTAAATGGATTTTTTTGGGATCAATCAACTCAATGATATCATAAGGCTTTAATTCAGGCCCCAAAATGAATCTCGTCAATGATACCTTTCCAACAAGCTATCGTGCACCCAAAACGAAGATCGTATGCCAAAGGTACACCCCCAGGAAGTTGATACACCAAACTACCCAAAACGGGGTCCACAAAACTATTGGCTTTTTTCATCTTCCATGATTAGGGTTTTTTATTTTATTTATGTTAAAAGGGCCTTTGGAGCCTCATTGTAATAATCTTCTTCTTTTGAATGTGAGCAATGGACACATCTCTTCTCAGAGATAAGCTACCACCATTCTAGCCAGTCTTTCACTCTGCATTTTTATAGTGTTTGTACATTTTCTCTCATTAATAGAAATTTGTGTATTACTGTATCTCTATGTTTATGGTTTCATCTACAATACATTTTTCTTATATTATTGGATATCTAGTATATCTCTGTACATTTATTTATTATATCTTCGCTCTCATTTTGTGCCGAAAATAATTCAGTTAAGATGCTTTAAGTTATAGAATGCATCGATGCTTGGTATCATATATTCCACTGGTGCGTTGTTTTTAGGCACCGATGCTTTATGTTTGAGAACACACCATTGTTTTATGTTTTATAATGCATTGGTTCATATATACCTTGAAGAGAATCGACTAGAAAAACATCCGCTACAACCTTCGTCTGCCAAGTTTTTTTAGTTATAATGAAGTTCCATTACAATCTCCGCAAAAACATTTTCTACCAAAAACATATTTTTTTGTGGATTTTTTTTTGAAAATTTTTGCCAATTTTGTAACACTGAAAACCTCCACTATAACCTCTACTAGAGGGTCTTTTCTATCTAGTGTGAGTTGCAACTCACCTCCTCAAGTCATTCAAGGACATGTTGGAAATTTGGTCAAGGGGAATCAAATCGAAACTCAGTAGAATAGCATAGTTCCGTAAGCTCTCAGACGATGTTTTGGCGAAGGTCCACATGACCACATTAGCACAATCACCCGAAATGATGTTCTTGAAAATTGACCTATTTTTAGAAAATTGCACTATGCCTCATTGAGAAAAACCATAGTGCCAAAGATCTTCCAACAAATGTTTTTTCGAGAAAGTGGAGGGGGTCCACTAGTTGCAAATTGGTACCCTAAATCCAATGCAACTGATGGTTCATCCATCCAAGTCTTAGTTTGATTTTTATCGTGAATTTCAATTCTCCTCCTCAAGCCATTCAAGGACATGATAGCAATTTGGTCTGCGGGCATAAAATCCAAAACGAGTAGCATAACATATTTTTCATAAGATCTTGCATGTATATTTGGCCAAGGTTCATGCGACCACACTACCCACAATCACCCGATACAGTGTTCTTGAAAATTGACCTCTTGTTTAGAAATTACACAATGTCTCATTGAGAAAAACTCTAGTGCCAAAGATCTTCAAACAAACCATTTTCTGGGAAATAGAATGACAACAGAGTGGCCCCAGTAGCTGAAACTCATTTCCACGAATCAAATGAAATTGATGATTCATCCATCCGAGTCTTGTTTTGAGTCTTTCATGATTTGCAACTCACCTCCTGAAGCCATTCATGGACATGCTAGCAATTTGGTCCAGTGGCAGAAAATCCAATTAACTGAGAAGCATAACATAATTATATAATCTCCCACACATATATTTGGTGAAGGCTTATGAAACCACACTACCCACAATTTCCCAACACAATATTCTTGAAAATAGACCTCTTGTTTAGAAATCACACAATATCACATTGAGAAAAACCCTAGTGTCAAAGATCTTCGAACAAGTAGTGTTATGGTAAGATAAATGACAATGGAGGGTCCCCACTAGTTGTAACACGATACCCCAAATCCAATGCAACCTATGGTTTTTCCATATGAGTCTCAATTTAAGTTTTATCTTGAGTTGCAACTCGCCTCCTCAAGTCATTTAGAGACATGTTGGCAATTTGTTTTGGGGGAATAAAATCCAAACCAAGAAGCATAATGGAGTTTTGTAAGCTCTCTCATGTCTATTTTTCCAACTCCCACACAACCACACTACCCACAATTTCTTGACAAAATTTTCTTAAAAATCAACCTCTTGTTCATAAATTTCACTATGCCTCATTGAGAAAAACCCTAGTGTCGAAGATCTTCCAAAAAATGGTTTTTTGGGAAATGGAATGATATCGGAGGGGCCCCACTAGCTAAAAATTAGTGCCCCAAATATAATGCAACCAATGGTTCATCCATCTGAGTCTTGGTTTGAGTTTTATCGTGAGTTCCAACTCGCCTCCTCAAGCCATTTAGGGAAATATTGGAAATTTGGTCTAGGGGCATAAAATCCAAATTGAGCAGCATAAAAAAGTTTCAGAATATCCCACACATATGTTTGGCCAATTCCCATGCAACCATGTTATATAGAATCGCTCGACACATTGTTCTTCAAAATTGACCTCTTCTTTAGAAATTGTTGCATGCCTCATTGAGAAATACCCTAGTGTCAAAGATACTCTAGGAAAAAGAATGACAATGGAGGGGCCCCACTAGATGAAACTTGATGGTGTGAATCCAATGCAACTAATGGTTCATCCTGTTATCACTCCAGGAAACTCTCCTAGGCTGTAAGTCGGAGATGCCTGGTAACTAACTCTTTTTGGGAAATATTTTCTTAATAATTGATGTGGTTTTTGGATCAAGATGAATATCTAGGGACTGGACTGTGTTTTCAAGACTGTCTAGAA
>ML782065.1:814316-843815 GCA_009831015.1 Picea engelmannii | reverse complement strand
TATACTCATATAAAACAAGCACAATGGGTTTAATAACTAAGGAAATAACTTATGATTATCAACTTAATCAATCAATTAGTGAGATGACAGTCACATGCAGATTGAATAAGCATCAATAAAGAACCTTCACTCATAAGATATCAGAGAACAAAAGAGAAAATTCTGACAACACAATTGAAGGAAGCTTGCAATTTTTCACATAATAAGAATACGTCTCTCTTATAGTAGTAGCATGTAGAACCCAAAATCGAACCCTTGGTTCATCTTCTATCCTAATATTTATAACATTACAAATTAGTTCTAAGATATTAAAAGCAAGGATCAGATATACTAAAAATAGTAAGTCAAAATTCAGTTGCAAAAGAAGTGGGATGCTTCCCCAAAATGAGGCAAATCCTAGATTTCTGTCTGTTGATTGTTGGTGTAGTGTAGAACAGCCTCCCAAGGCTAACTGATGACTCTTCCATGAGGTAAAATTCGAATTTGCTGAGGTGTGACAAAATCCCTATATTTTTTCCTTTGAAAAATGTACCAAATTTGATTAAAACACCTCTTCTTTGCCTTTATCCATCAAAGTAACCATTGGATCTGACTTGATAATTCACCACCTATCTATTCCAAGAGGTTTTATCTCATTATGATTAAAAAATTCCTAATCTGGGAGAAATTTCAAGTATTCTGGTTAAAACAGGCTTTCGGTGGTTAACATAGAAGACTTCTGGGTGAATTAACCACAGAAAGCGCAACTTTCGGTGGTTAATGAACAGTCGTCCTGTTCGCCTAAACCACCGAAAAGGAAAGTTTTCCAGAAATAATCTGCTTTAGGAAAAATCAATTCTCTCAGTCGTGGAATGTCCGTTTTGCATGCTCCAATAGTCGATCGACATCTACAGATCATAATCTTTCCAATGGTGCAATCAGATTTGTATTTGGAGCTAGGGAAGCTAGTCAAAATTTCCTTACAAGATTAGGTTTCATTCTTTCAAAAATGCCAGTGCATTTTTTATTGCTAACATTTGGCTCCAACTGGGATGGATACCTCCCTGTGAGGTCTCCAAGAACCTTGCAGACCTTGTGCCTTTAGTATTGGGCCATGGAGTCATTCAGCCTTTTCGGTGGTTAATGAGCACACATAGGCTCGCCTAAACCACTGAAAACAAAAACTTACCCAAAAATCAAAACTTAATGAATCTCGATTACCTGCAAGAGTACAAAGACCTCAGGGTTTGCTAGACGAAGCTCCTCTCTCTGCTTACAACGCTTCCAATTCTCAGTATGAGGTCAACAGGCACATCCACCATGACTATCTTCCATGATTAGGAGAGAAATGAGGATTTTCACCAATTTCATATTTCAGCCTTCTAGAAACATAATGAGGAAACCAAGCTGCACCACCACTAGCATTTTCATAAGGTATAAAAGCAGGATCAAGGACTATAGTGAACCAAAGATCCACTAAATTGTGTGAACAATCATAAAGAAGCCACAGATAAGTATACAATAATAATAAAAACTCAGGCTATGAAACCACCAAGGAAGGGTGTTGCCGGTTGCAACCATGTCTCTGTAAATATTTTCTGGATCGTGTATCAATACATCAGCAACTTCAGATACAAATCATTTTTAGATCTCCTGATATGTGCAAAAAATCCAACTTGTTTCCACCAAAATAGGTGCCAAAACCAACTTGGCCACCTTTTCTAATCCTTATATACCAAAAATGAATCTTGAAACTGAATAGATAATTCATCATCTATCCATCATGAGTGTTTTCAAAATATTTGGATCAACAAAACTTCGATCTCTGCAAAATTTATCTTTCTCTGTCTAGTTACAGGTTTCGGTGGTTAACGATATTCAGATTTAAGCACCTTATCTACTAAAAGAACCCCTTTTCGGTGGTTAATGAGCACTCACAGGCTCGCCTAAACCACCTAAAGGTGAAACACTTTCAAAAATCAAAATTTCAAAATTTCAATTACTTGTATTACTACAAACGAATTCACAGCTTCTTGGAAGAGGCCCCCTTCTCTCTGACTGGACTTGTAACTTCATCATGATGTATTTCAACCTGTATTTCTCCCTCCATGGAGCTGGAAATTTTTTCAAGGGTTTCCAAACCTGCATGATCCTGTGTTGGAGGTCGGTAGACTGCTGTTGTGGTTGAGTATGGCTATGTATAGGCTTTAGCCTATAAATATTCTTAAGAACACCTTCGTTTTGCTTTAACAGAGCCTATTTCCAACAGATGCACAAGAGGAGGTATTCCACCAACAACTATCAACTTCCCAAAATAGAAAGCAAAGCAACAACATATTCTTGTTGTTGTTCAGTAGATAATTCCAGTAAAGATATCAAAAGCTGAACACCCTCTCGTCCCTTAAGTGATTGCCAGCTATCTGAACTAGTAGTCGATAGGACTCTTAAAGAGAATGTGAGCTCTTCTTGCACCTCACTATTACTTGTAGTTACGAGCCCAACAAGCAATTTCTGTACTTTTGCATGACACAAAGTTCTGTGGAGGTAAGTATTGCCATTATCTAGAATGACAACTCCAATTCCATTCCCAATCTTATTCGCAGTCACCTTGGACTCCCTAAACTGGCAATTATGTTCTGCCCTGTCTCTTCTTCTATGAAATTTCATCACTAGTACTTCCAGAATTTGATTTGTCCTCCAACGGTGACAATAACTAGTCAACACAGCCATTATCTGGGGGTTTCAAAGATCCACAGATATCCAAGAAGGATTCCTCTTGCACACTTTTCACAGGAAATTTTATCTTGCTCCCAAGTCTTATCACATGGTTATCAGATGTACTTGCCCATATAGGAATGCCATTGACATTTTCTTAACAAAATTCTTCATGTATATCTGTACATGCAATGGCTGCATTGAAGATTCCAAATACAATAACCCCAATGTAGTCCTTTTCAACCTTATTCACCTTATCTTCAATAAGCATCCCTAGTTTGGGAGAGAAAAGAATAAATTTTGCCATTAATTTCAAAGACAGATAGGGAGAAAGTCCATTCAGAATCTTCGTAGCCAATTGCAGATCTTAAGGTCAAAATAAGCCAACACCACTCTATCAAATTTCTCATTATACTCTATGTATCTATCAATGATGTCTGTATCGAGGTAGTTGTCCTTCAGATTGCAATCTCCAGGAAAAATGGGAGGCAATGAAACCACCAGTTCCAGTGATGGAAGCTCTCTGTCCAGATTCTCATAGGTGTATTCCCCATAGGTCGCTCCATCAGTTCCAATGCTTCCCATGGTGCTTAATTAAAGGAGAATATACAATAAGCCTTGACGGCAAAATCTCTTAGAATGAACGATGAGTTTAAAGTTTAAACCGACCTCGAATCTGTGAAGAACTTACACCTGTATGATGAGTTTGCTTGTCAAACCGAAGTTTCGACCATCCTCTGCCACCTAAATGGATTTGGAGCTATAATTGCGCCTGTATGAGGGAATTTCAATTGTTTTGATGCGTCAGATTCCTTGCAATGTTTGAAAATCCGTTTTGACTGAGCAATTCATGGGCCATTAGAAATACCAGATGCCTAACTGGATGAGAATTAAAACACTCCCATAAATGAATGAAACCGGTGGACTCCTAAACAGTTCTGAACGGAGTGGTCTGTACTCATCATATTCATTTCATATATTCCAAAATATCTCGTCTGATTTCTTCAAGAAAAGAAACAAAATCCATCCCATTACTCAACCCTACTCCATCAATATCCTACTCTTCAATAAGATACTGTTCAAAGGGTTCAGCATTATCATGGCTACTACGAATCAAAAGAAGTTTGGGTGTGATACTTCTTTCTTTCTTAAGCTTGTTAATTGATACCCTTGAATATATCCATATCGTCAATGCTCAACAGCATTTTCTTCCCCTTGAATCGTTCCTTCAACTCCCTAATTCTCAAAGTTCTGTCTAGAGGGTTTAACACTGATTCAAGCTGGTGCATGTGAATGCCCACTGGAAGAATCTTGATACCAACAGAGAGACCATAGTATTCAAGTCCAATGTAGCCTCTCTTGGACGCATAATCAAGACCAAGCATCTTACTGCAGCAGGAGAAAAAATGTCAATTATAATCAAATGTATGGAAGCCAAACAAGTCCGAGTTAGAGCTCGTAAAATACAGTTCCGTGGCAGAGGAAATGGCAATGCAGAATCTACTATTGAAGAATAATAAATAATGAGAGTAGTAAATGCATCAAGAAAGAAAATAAGACTACCACTGGTTCTTGAGCATTAACAATAGTAGGCGGACTAGAATACTTTACATTTCTGTTACCATTTGACTGATTGAAGGATGAATTCATAGGTTACAAGAAAGAAAGAAAGCTGGACTGAAAATGTGTCCTGATTCTGCTACATCAAGAACCCTTATGTTTCCTTGACCACCACGTACAGGTGCAGCCATAGACTTACCGGATCTCTTTCCTTTGTTCTTAGATTTCTGCAAAGCATTTTCTGACATCCCACAAGGCATACAACTGACTAGGATTAGCAGAGGCATTCTAACTATGAACAGGACCTTTTTGTCAATGACTTTACAAGACCTTTTGAGATTCCTACATTATCATTGTCTAGACCTTGCTCTCTTTTTAGTTGTTGCAGGTGCTTTACATACCATGTGGCAAACAATTTACAAAGATTCATCAAAGCTTTCCTAACTGTTAGTTCATGCTTGAAAGAAGCAATTCTTCTTTGGCAAAACTCCAGAGGAGCTGGAAAACCAGGTATTGCATCCTAACCAACACAATGAAATCGAGCCCCCAAGGATGCTCTGTATCTTGCATAGCTAGTACTCAAAGATCTTTCTAAACTGTCAGTCCAGGGAAATCGTCTCTTTCGCATAGGCTTCATCCTTGACAGAGCACTAATATGATTAATAATTGTGTTTTCATTGCCATATTCTTCATCATCCTCATCTTATCTCATAATACACTTTCTTATATTCATTTTGATGTGCACTTTTCCTAAGTTCAGCTTCTGCCATGCACCCCAGCACAACCACTTTTGGAGGAACAACTGACTTTGCTCGTCCCTTTTCAACAATGCTTTTTCTGCTTAATCAACAATGACTGAAAGTGATCTACATGATCGTAGGACGAGCTTATTTTTCTATCTACTCCTACATCTAAACCAATAGTACTGGCTCTTATTAAGTGAATTCATGCTTCCAATGAAGCCATGTCAAGGAATGATTTACTGATAACCTCCTTGAACTGGACCCAAAAAGTAAAGGAATGCCCAGAATGCAGAAATGTATTTTAAAAGGATAGCAGAACCATCCTTCTTCTGAAGGATATATTTTGACATTTATGTTGTTCATAAATTCTAAATAATTAGCGATAGGGTCATTAAAAACGCCAAGGAATACCTCTTTAAGCAGTTATTCCAACTGAAGGTTGACATGCTGCTCCAGATGGCTTCCACCGATATCCATGTCAACTGTAAATTGCTCAGCTTCGATCAAAGAAACATGCATGATGTACTGCTGATCTAATTCTTTTTTCTCTTCTTCATGTCTGTTGTAAATTTCCAGTCTTTGCAAATCTTGAAACTGTAGGCTGCCCTCATGATCCTCTGCATATTTGAAACTGCCACTTGTTGTCTTGTCAATTTGCTCTTCACTTTTTAAGTTTTCAAAAGAGGCAATATGATCTTGATAACAATCTAAGATAGTGGATGTATTTGGTGTACTGTTTAAAACATCTATACTATGGCCATCATCCTGTAGATCATCAATATCTTGKTCATGATGAGAAGCATCYCCTGYTGTAGCATATTTCACATAACTATCTGATTTCTTATTCAACAAATTGAAATCATGACAACATTCAGGATAGAGAAGGTCATCCAAAAAATGGTCTTTACAAAATACATGGAAGGCAACATGAAAATCAGCCAAAGAGCAGACACTTGCATCCGGAAGAGACCGGCACCAGTCAAGAGAAATTCCCTCTAAAGAAAATTTGAAGAGCTTGATTTGAACATCTTCATGTACAATTTCAAGCCGGTCAATGAAGTCATGGAAATCCAGCAAATGTTCAGCTGGTACTTCCCACTCTTCACCTTGAAATCTGGGAATGCTATTTTCTCATTCATCTCTACTAGGCACTGAATTAGGGAAACCAACAATACTTGAGAAAGTGCAGAATGCATACCTCTTTGCTAAGATATGATTCATTTATCCCCAGTGGAGTCGCTAATAGATCCGTCCTTCATGGAGTTGCCAGATAGATAATTACAACCGTAATAATGTCCAGGCTTTTTCTATCATCAAAGATGGATCTATGTCGTCTCCCAAGGAACCTGACCTTCAATATCCTCTCCATGGCAACAACACCAATTTTTTATCACTCCAGGAAACTCTCCTAGGTTGTAAGTCGGAGATGCCTGGTAACTAACTCTTTTTGGGAAATATTTTCTTAATAATTGATGTGGTTTTTGGATCAATATGAATATCTAGGGACTGGACTGTGTTTTCAAGACTGTCTAGAAATACAAAATCTCACAAGGCCTTCTAGTAATGCAGTCAGACAAGGTTTGATTAAAAGGTAGAGAAGATAGCAATTGAACCAGACTATACTCATATAAAACAAGCAGAATGGGTTTAATAACTAAGGAAATAACTTATGATTATCAACTTAATCAATCAATTAGTGAGATGACAGTCACATGCAGATTGAATAAGCATCAATAAAGAACCTTCACTCATAAGATATCAGAGAACAGAAGAGAAAAGTCTGACAACACAACTGAAGGAAGCTTGCAATTTTTCACATAATAAGAATAGGTCTCTCTTACAGTAGCAACATGTAGAACCCAAAATCAAACCCTTGGTTCATCTTCTATCCTAAGATTTGTAGCATTACAAAGTAGTTCTAAGATCCTAAAAACAAGGATCAGATATACTAAAAATAGTAAGTCAAAATTCAGTTGCAAAACAAGTGGGATGCTTCCGAAAAATGAGGCAAATCCTAGATTTCTCTCTATTGATTGTTGGTGTAGTGTATAGCAGCCTCCCAAGGCTAACTGATGACTCTTCCAAGAGGTAAAATTTGAATTTGTTGAGGTGTGCCAAAATCCCTATATTTTTGCCTTTGAAAAATGTACCAAATTTGATTAAAACACCTCTTATTTGCCTTTATCCATCAAAGTAACCATTGGATCTGACTTGATAATTCACCACCTGTCTATTCCAAGAGGTTTTATCTCATTATGATTCAAAAATTCCTAATCTGGGTGAAATTTCAAGTATTCTGGTTAAAACAGGCTTTCGGTGGTTAACATAGAAGACTTCTGGGTGAATTAACCACCAAAAGCACAACTTTTGGTGGTTAATTAACAGTCATCCTGTTCGCCTAAACCACCGAAAAGGAAAGTTTTCCAGAAATAATCTGCTTTAGGAAAAATCAATTTTCTCAGCCGTAGAATGTCTGTTTTGCATGCTCCAATAGTCGATCGATGTCTACAGATCATAAGATTTCCAATGGTTCAATCATATTTGGATTTGGAGCTAGGGAATCTAGTCAAAATTTCCTTACAATATTAGGCAGCATTCTTTCAAAAATGCCAGTGCGTTTTTTATTGCTAACACATCCATTCGAGTCTCGGTTTGTGTTCTATCATGATTTGTAACTCACATCGTCAAGCTATTCAGGGGCATGTTGGAAATTTGGTCGAGGGGAATAAAATAAAATCCCAATAGCATAATGGAGTTCTATAAGCTCCCACACATTTTTTGGCCAAGGCCCATGCTACAATGATACCCACAATTTCCCAGCACAATGTTCTTGAAAATTGACCTCTTGTTCAAAGATTGCATTATGCCTCATTGAGAAAAACCCTAGTGCCAGAGATCTTACAACAACTGGTTTTTTGAGAAATAGAATGAAAATGAAGGGGCCCCACTAGATGAAACTTAGTGCCTCGAATATAATGCAACTAACAGTTCATCCATCGAAGTGTCGATTTGATTTTTATCATGAGTTGCAAATTGCATCCTCAATCCATTCAAGGACATGTTGGGGATTTGGTCTGGGGGCATTAAAACCAGAATGAGAAGCATAATAGAGTAGTCTAATTATCCAAGGCCCATGTGACCATAATACCCACAAAATTATAGAAAAATTTTCTTGAAAATTGACCTCTCATTTAGAAATTTCACTATGCCTCATTGAGCAAAACCACATTTTTGTATATCCTCCATAAAACACTTTTTTGGGAAACAAAATGACAATGGGTGGGCCCCACTAGATGAAACTTGGTTCCCCAAATCTAATGCAATCGATGGTTCATCCATCAGAGTTTCAGTTTGATTTTTATCGCAAGTTTCAACTGAGTGCCTCCTCAATCCATGTAGGGACATGTTGGCAATTTGTTCTGGGGGCATAAAATCTAAATCGACCAACATAACATATTTTTGTAAGCTCCTTTACATTTTTTTGGCCAAGGCCCATGCGACCACATAACCACAATATCTTGACACAATTTTCTTGAAAATATACCTCTTGTTAAAAAAATTCTCTATGCCTCATTGAGCTTTACCCTAGTCTCAAAGATCCTCCAATAAATAGTTTTTTCGGGAAACAAAATGATGGCGGAGCATACCCACTAGTTGAAACCTAGTTCCTTGGATCCAATGCAGCTGATAGTTCGTCGATCTGAGTCACCATTGTATTTTTATCATAAGTTTCAACTCACCTCCTCAATCCATTCAAGGACATGTTGGCAATAGACCTATACCTAAACCATGACCATGACATAGTCCTGGACCTAGAACTAAGCCATGACACAGACCTTGACCTACACCAAGACCCATAATTAAACTATGACCATGACATAGACCTAGGCCTATACATAGGCCATGACCTAGACCTAGACCTACACCAAAACCTAGAACTACATGATTACCATGACCTATACCATGACATAGACCATGACCTAGACCATGGAAATACAAGGAATGGCAAGGCATGACAAGGCAATGTCTTGGAATAGGTCTAGGTATATGTATGGCAATGCAAGGAAAGGAAAAGAAGGTCAAGGCAAGTAAAGCCAAGGCAAGACATGATAAGACTCAACAAAGCTAGATATGGCAAGGAAAGACAAGGTCTAGGTCTACATCTATATCTCGTTGAAAAAATTATTGAGTTGAAATATTGGTTTTTATTTCTTTGATTTTAAATAAGGCCTTGAAGTTATGTTGTTTTCCATGAAATCCAAAATAAAATATGGATCAATAGTATAATGAGACTACACCATAAGAATGGGACATAGGCCTATTTAGTCACATCCCTTTCTCTGTAAATCCTATTAATTACGATAATCCATGTTTCACAACTATGAAGATACTTTAGATATATGAATATAGAGAGATTATTTTATGACATTGAAATTCTCATGCAATTTTTAGGCAAAATAAAAAGATATGATACGTGAATGCCATTATTTTTTTATTAAATTAATTTGATAACAAATTCTCTCTAATGATGAAAATAACTATATTTGTGAAAAAAAGTAGTTTTATGAATATCATAATGAAAGTATATTTTAGATGAATTATGGTTAGAGAAGGTAAGGCACGACATGGAAAGGCGTGACATGGAAATAAAAAGAATGGCATGGCATGGAAAGGAAATAAAAGGCTGGCAAGGCAAGGCAAGGCAATACATAGCAAGGCATTCCATGACAAAGAAAGACATGGCTTGCCAAGTCAAGGAAAGGCATGGAAAGGAAAGGGATGCCATGACATCAGAAGGCAAGGAATGACATGGAAATGAAAGGCATGGCATGGGAAGCCAAGGCATGGAAAGGAAAGGCATGGCATGGAAAGGAATGTTGTGGCAAGTCAATGCATGGAATGGTAAGATAATACATGGCATAGAGGGGCATCACATGGTATGGAAAGGCAAGGCAAGGCATGGCATGGCATGGCATGGAAAGGAATGGAATGGAAATGCATGGCATGGCATAGCATGGCATGGCATAGCATGGCAATGAAAGGCATGGCATGGCTTGGCAAGGAAAGGAAAGTCAAGGAAATACATGGAACGGAAATGAATGACATGACATGGCATGGAATGTCATGGAAAGTAAATACATGGCATGCCATGGAATGGAAATAAAAGGCATGGAATGGCAATGAAAGGCATGGAAATACATGGCATGGCTTGGCTTGGAAAGGCAAGGAAAGGCATGGGAAGGGAAGGAATGACATGGAAATGCAAAGAATGTCTTGGCATGGAAAGGAAAGGCATGGCATGGCATGGCATGGAAATTTAAGTTGTGGAATGGAATGGCATGGTGTGGTAAGGAAATACGTCACATGAAATGGAAAGGGAAGGCATGGAATGGAAAGATAAGGCAATGCAAGGCATGGTATGGCATGGAATGGAAAGGAAAGGCCTGGCTTGGAAAGGCAAGGCATGGCATGGAAAAGAAAGGAAAGGCATGGCATGGCATGGCATGGCATGAGAAGGCAAGGCAAGGAAATGCATGGCATGCCATGGCATGGAATGGAAAGGCAAGTCATGGAAATACATGGAATAGAATGGCATAGCAATAAAAAAGAACTTGATTGGATGGAAAGGAAAATTATGATATAGATTTAATTCATATGTCCCTAAAAAAAATGTTTTTTATTTCTTGGGATGAGAAATGTTCCTTTTTTTTATTCTTATTTAATTGCAATCCACATTTTGATTTTAAGTTTTACTTGCACAATGTTATGGAAAAATATATATTTATTGTTGTATAAGTTAAAATGGGAAGCTACATTGAAATATATTCACGAAGAGATTAGTCTATTTTAGATCATAGTTGTGTTCTAGAGATTTGTAAATGTAAAAACCTATATTTTGGCCTTAGAAGTTTAGAAGTTTGATTTTTACTAATCTATATGATTATTTTCTTAGTATTTGTTGGGTTTAGTTACAATCATATATAAATTTGATATGTATACATATGGACCTATTTATGTATTTCGTGATATTATATTTATTGTTATGTGTTTATGATGTTGATAGTTTTGTGATTTGCTTAAACATGTAAATTGAAATGTGGAACCTTGGTATGTGGATACTAGTTCAAAATTATGTTGTGGATACTTATGCATTGGAAGGAAAAGTAAGGGCATGTCACGGAAATACAAGGCACAACATGGAATAGCAAAGGATGACATGGCATGCCAAGGAAAGGAATGACATGACAAGGAAAGGCATCGCATGGAAAGACATGGAAAGGAAAAACATGGATTGGAAAGGCAAGGAAAGGAAAGGCATGGAATGGAAAGGCAAGGTATGGCATGACAAGGAAAGGCCTGAAAAGTAATTTCATGGCATGGAATTGCAAGGAAATGCATGGCATGGTAAACAAGGCATGGATTGGTAAGGCAATGCAAGGAAAAGAATGGCATGGAAAGGCATGACATTGCATGGCATGGAATGGAATGGGAAGGAAAGTAAATGAAAGGCATGGCAATCATGGAAAGGAAAATAAATAAATGGAAAGTCATGAAATGGCAAGCGAAGGCCATGCAAGGCATGGAATGGCATGGAAGGGTAAGACAACGCATGGCATGGCATGACATGACATCAAAAGTGAAGGCAAGGAAAGACATGGCATGGAAAGGAAATACATGGAATGACATTGCATAGCATGTCATGGCAAGGCAAGGAAAGGAAATGTAAGGCATGGAATGAAATGGAATGGAAAGGAAAGGCATGTATTTTCTAGGCAATACATGGCATGGTGATACCGACCCCCGAACCCTTGGGTCGAGGTCCGCGCAAGATCAATCTAATCTACCCTTGAGTATAATTTCCTCTTTTATTTTCCCCTTGGGGAATATCTCATACACTCACGGCGTAACCACAGGTCCTTATGAATTCAGCCTGCATGAACAAACACTAGGCACCAACCCAAATCTCCTTGACCGCAATAGCGTCGTGCCCTTCTCTAATTTGAGACTTCAGATATCGCAATTTTGCGATCCCTATTGTCACGTTTCTCAACCCTATACTGTCGAAACCTGAAATGCCAATTCACCAAAATGTTTGGCGAAGGTTGTCTTCTCACAAAACATTCCATCGATTCAGAATTTCGGACCTCGCGTCTTCGCGAATCCTGATGCAAGGCTTCCGGATCTCCAACCTACGAAACCCCGAAACAATCAAAAAAGTTTTGACTCTGCCTGGCGACAAGTACACGACCTATATTCTCCGCCATTCTCTATCTCTGACATAGATTCTTGCCACCTATCACTCTTCCCAGGTTTCAGGACTCTCAATTCAAAAGAGTCGCCTCCTCCGTTCCCGACACCTAAAGTGCTGAAATCCTGAAACTACCCGCCAATTCCTATCACAACTTGTGACTTCAGGATTTTTGTTCCACTACGCTCAACCCCTTGTCATTAGAATCCCTG
Source organism: Picea engelmannii (assembly GCA_009831015.1). NCBI lineage: Eukaryota > Viridiplantae > Streptophyta > Pinopsida > Pinales > Pinaceae > Picea > Picea engelmannii. Next base: position 831,357 of record ML782065.1, on the reverse strand, counting down.
AAATGCTGAAATGATCTGATGGCTTCTGCAAAGCATGATCAATGGTCCAGGTTGATTCTTACCTTCTGAAGGGTGGATTCATCCAACACTTATCCTTATCACAGCTTCACTAGAATTCCATAGTCCTCACGACTTCATGAATTATCCATAGAGAATCTCGACCACTCATTGCTCCTAGACAGCTTTTGCGAAATAAACCAAGGTTCTCCCTTCTAAACTTTACTTTTATTGAACGACTTCAACCCTTGTCTCCCTTTGAAGTGTTTCAATATCCTTCCTTCTTTGAAGTGTTCAAAGGTGTTATCCCTCCTGAGCTTTCACTTACAAACTCAAATCTCCAAAGGACTCCTCCACGCACTCCTTGCAACACTCTTTCAAATACTTCAAAGTATTTGATTCTTCGACTCTGTGCACCTTATGCAACAGTAGTCCCTCAACTATCCCCTTGGTTGATAAGTTCTAATCTTTCATTCAGCCTGCGCACACTTTGCACGGCTTTTGTGTTTCACTTACACTACTACTAACATGAGAACAATGGTATCCCTCCTGAGATTTCTAAGATAAAACTCAGACCTTCATTGACGCACCCCTTGCGGATGCTTCACTACACTCCTTGCAGGAACTTCTCTCACTCAGGAAGAGAAAAAATTGAAACTCATTCACTTTCTCTCTTACACTTCAAACATTTAACATGAATTGTACAAACACAGTATTAAAACAAATGCATAACCAGAGAGAATAAGCAACTGTAAGCATACCATTCACCATGTGTAGACATAAAACATCATAACACCATGAAATTTGATTCAAAGCTTCATATATTAATTCAAATCTCTTGTACATGGGTTCTTCTCTACAACTCTCTTCTATAGCTCTCTCTTCTTCTGTGCTATGCTCTAATGTTACTAATGTTACAACAACACAATGGTGAGGGTGTCTATACCCACTTTTCCCTCCTACTCTCTAAACTATCTAATCTATTAATTCAAACCTACCTACTTTCATTAACTGGGCTTAAATTCCTTAATGTTTTACAGATGAGAGAGATCGCTCATGATCTGTTTACAACCTCCAAGATATAAATGCAAGTACGCCATCTTCTTAACTATTACATTAATATCTGCTCCCTTAAACATTCGAAACATTTCAAAATGTGAAAAATGCATGTTGCGCTTTCCAGTTGTCCTTTGCCTCAATGCTCGCTTGATTGCTTATGATGATCCTGCATCATACTCCCTCACTTGAAACTTTTCATGAAATCATGTTCATGATCTCTTGCATGGTCTGTCCATACTTCTGAATTTCTGCTTCATCTTCCTAGCTGGCATCTTCAACTGGATGTCCCTTCCATTTGACCAAGTATTCAAAATAATCTTTCCCCCTGGTCTTTTTGCTGACACTCTTGTCAATTATACTTTCCATCTGTGGCTTTTCAGATACAGGCATTTGTTTGGTCTACTGAACTTCTTTCTATTCATTCTCTGTTCCTGTTTCTTCAACGCTGTAAGGGTACAAATCTGCAACATTGAATATCGGTGAAATTCCGATCCCATTGGGTAATTCAATCTCATATGCATTTGCCCCAAATTTCTTCAAGACCTTGCATGGTCCAATCTTTTTCATCTTCAATTTATTATACGTTCCCCTTGGGAACCTTTCCTTCCTCAGATGTGCAAAAATCAGATCACTCACTTCAAATTGAAGTTCTCGCCTGTGTTGATCTTCTCTGTGCTTGTATTCTTTATTTGAATTCTGCAATCTCTCCTTGACTCGGCTATGAAGCTCCTCCATTGCTTCTGCAAAATTATTTGCACTAGCACTCCTGAATTTAGTTTATTCCACATCTCTCAATTCAAAAACTCCTCTAGGTTACATTCCATATACAATCTAGAGTGGACTCTGCCCTGTGCTTCTATTAAGTGAATCATTGTAAGAAAATTCCACTTGTGGCAGAATGTGATCCCACTGACTGTGGTGTTCAGTCACTAGGCTCCTCAACAAATCTCCTAAGCTCTCGTTTACGACTTTTGTTTGTCTATCCATCTAAGGATGATACACTGAGATAAATGACAAACTTGTCCTCAACTTCTTCCATAAAGTCCTCCAGAAATGTCCCAGGAACTTGGTATCTCAATCAGAGACAATACTCCTTGGCAACCCGTGAAGTCTGACGACTTCTTTGAAAATATTTCGGCTACCACAAAGATTGAATCATAGCTTCTTTGTGTCCTTGGCAGTCCCAATACAAAATCCATGCTCACTGCATCCCATGGCCTTTCTGGTATGGGTAATGGCTGATATAACCCTATGTTTTTCCTTTTCCCTTTTGTGTGCTGACAAATCCTGCATATGTCCACAAATTTCTTAACATCGGTCCTCCTCCTTGGCCAAAAAGATGAGCCATTCAATTTTGAGAACGTCTTATCATGACTGAAGTGTCTGGCCAATCCTCCACTATGTTTTTCTTTCAGTAGGTTCTCCCTCATGGAGCATTTTGGAATACATAGTTGATTACCCCTGAATAACAATCCATCCTAGATCATGTATTCAATCCATTGGGTCCTGTCCCTAAGAAATGGATTCTCATATGCCTCGTACGCCTCCTTAAAATTTGGTTCATCTCTATACATTTCTTTGAGGTTATCAAAACCCAAAGTTTTGAATTTGAATTCCTGCATAAGCAAACATTTCCTGCTCAAAGCATCAACAACTTTATTAGCAGTTCCAAAAATATGCTTAATTACAAAAGTAAAAATCTGCATGAATTCAACCCATTTAGCCTTTTTTTGGTTCAAATTCTCTTGTTGAGTCACGAATTGTAAAGCATGATTATCACTATATAAAACAAACTCTTTAGGAACCAAATAATGTCTCCATTTCTTCAGTGCTTGTATGACCGCATATAATTCCTTGTCATATGTTGAGTATCTAACCTTCACTTCATTCAATTTTTCACTGAAGTATGCAATCGGTCTATCATCTTGGCTCAAGACCGCTCCTATTGCAAATCCACTTGTGTCACACTTGACCTGGAACGTCTTGCTGAAATCTGGAAAAACCAAAATTTGTTGCTCTGTGATCTTCTTCTTCAGCAGGTTGAAGCTCTTCTCTAATTCCTCTATCCAGTGAAAATATTCGTGTCTTTTCTTAACCGTATCCATCATCAGTGCGCTAATCCCACTGAAATTTCGGATGAATTTCCAGTAGAAACTAGCTAAACCATGGAAGCTTCATACTTCAAATACACCTTTCGACAATGGCCAATTCTTAATTGCATTCACCTTTTCCGGATCCATCTTCAACTCATTTGTAGATATAACAAAACCCAAATAAGTGAGTTTTGTCCTCATAAATGATGATTTCTTCATATTTATCAGTAATTTCTCTTGTTGTAAACTCTTCATCACTGTAGCTAAATGCTTCAAATGCTCCGCTTCTGTCTTACTAAAAATCAATATATTGTCAAGATATACAATGACAAATTTTCCAATGAACTCCTTCAAGACTTCAACCATCAATCTCATGAAAGTACTCGGTGCATTTGTTAAGCCAAATGGCATAACAAGCCATTCATACAGCCCTTAATTCATCTTGAATGTTGTCTTCCATTCATCACCTTCTCTCATACGAATTTGATGATACCCACTTTTCAAATCAATCTTTGAAAAAAACTTTGCTCCACTCAAGCAATCCATCAAATAATCCATCCTTGGCAATGGAAATCTATATCTGATGGTGATCTTATTGATTGCTCTTGAGTTTGTACACATCCTCTATACTCCATATTTCTTTGGGCTTAGCACTTTTGGAACAACACATGGACTCAAGATTTCTCTAACCAATCCCTTCTCCATTAAATCCTGGACTTGTCTCTTGACTTGTTCATTCTCTTGCGGCATCAATTTGTACGCATATTTGTTTGGTAAAATGGCTCCAGTTATAATATCAATGTGATGGCTTACACTTTTGATCGGTGGCAATGAACAAGGTAGTTCATCCACTACTATTTCAGCAACCTCTTCCAACAACTTTTGGATTTCCTCTGGTAAATCATCCACTCTTGTACTGGTCAAAACAATTCTAGGATTCCTGACCACAACAAATTATGTATCTTCCATCTTCTTAACCTCCTTAAGAAGTTCCTTCCCACCCATGAGAAGTACAGTGTTTCTTACCTCTGGTTTTACTTCTTTGTCCTTAATCGACAACAACATGTGCGTATGCCCATTCTTCTCCAGGGTGTATATGTTCTTTCTCCCATCATGAACCACATTCTTGTCATATTGCCATGGTCTACCTAGCAATAGATGAAAAACATCCATGGGAATGACATCACATAATATTTCATCCTTATATCCCCCTATTTTAAATTCAACTAAACATTGCTTAGTGACATTTACCTGATGTCCTTTTTGTAGCCACGAAACTCTATATGGGCTTGGATGTACAATAGTCTCCAGCTCCATCTTTTATACCATCTCAATAGAAATGATATTGTCTGTGCTTCCGCTATCCACGATGATTTTGCATACTCTTTATTTTGTTTTGAAAGTAGTCTGAAATAGACTGTTCCTTTGGGATGGGTTCTCTACCTCTTTCTCTAGCTTCAAGAGAAATTTCTTCATCATCAAGGATCTTTCGCCCTCAACATCTTTTGCCTCAACATTCTGTCCTTGTGCTTTGGCAATGTGAGTCTCACCACCTTCTCTCTTTCTATCTGGACACTCATAAGATTTATGTATGATTTTCCTACAGACAAAGTACTTCACTTCACCTCCTCTACCTCTTCCTCTTCCTCTAGCTAGAGGAAAAGTATTTCTATTAGCATACTTCCCTCTCTATGAGCTTCCTCCTCTCTCATGATGAGTTTGAGGTTTATTCCCCTCTTCTTGAGGTCTCTGAGTTTTGTCTTGGGAAATTTTTTTTCCTCTGGCTTGACTTCTGCCTCGTCCATTTTGACCTTTCTTTTGGCTCAGCTTCTCTTCAGCTTTCAGATCCATATGATAAGCATCTTGTATAGTCTGAATGATAATCATGCTCATCTCATCCTGGATGTCATATCTCAGACCATTCATGTACCTGGAAAACTTTTCATCATCACTTTCCTGATGACCTTCTCTGATGTTTATCTTGTAGAACTCTTCAGTGTATTCCTTCACTGACATCATCTTCTATCTCAAATTCTGCATCCTCCGAGATAGAGTAATTTGATAATCCTTGGGTATGAATTTGTCTTTCATCTTCACAACCATTCTATCCCAACTCTTGATTTTTTGCTTGCCTTTGCAGCGTCTGTCAGCCTGCAGTTCATCCCACCATAGTTTTGCATGCCCTTTAATTATTGTAACGACATGTTTGACCTTCTTGTCTTCCTCGACATCCTCATAGTCGAAGTATTTATTGAGAGATATAATCCAGCATAGAATCTCTTCAACATCCAGGTTTCCTTCATATACTGGAATGTCCATTTTTTCCCTAGCACCTATCCTTGCAATATCCCTGAATAGGCGTTCGTCTGCAGCATCTTCAACTATGACTTCTTCTTCATGTCCAACTTCATTTTCAGTGTCAGCCTCACTAATATCTCCAGCATTAATTATGCGCCTCTGTTCTTTCTCCATGGCATCAAGCCTAACACGTAGTTCGCGCATTTCCCTTTCCACTGCTGGATCAGACATTGGTCTGCCTCTTCTTCTCAGCAACATGGCTGAGAAATTTCTCCCTTCTCTTTGCTATAGAAAGCAAAGAAGTTTTTTTTGGGCTCTATACCACTTGATGCGGAGCCCCAAACCCTTGGGTCGAGGTCTATGCAAGATCGATCTAATATTCCCTTGAGTCTAATTGACTCTTTGATTTTCCCCTCGAGGAATATCTCATACACTCATAGTGTAACCAAAAGTCATTATGAATTGAGCCTGCATGAACAAACACCAGGCACCAACCTAAATCTCCTTGACCACAATAGCGTCGCACCCTTCTGTAATTTGGGAGTTTGGGTCTCGCAATTCTCAATCCCTATTGTCGATTTTCTCAACCCTCTAATGCCGAAACCTGAAATGTCAATTCACCGAAATGTTTGGCAAAAGATGGCTTCTTACAGAACTTTATGTAGATTCAGAATTTTGGACTTCTTGTCTTCTCAAATCCTGATGCAAGGCTTCTAGCTCTCAAACCTACGAAACCACTAAACAGTCAATGAAGTTTTGACTATGCCTGGCGACAAGTATGCCACCTGTATTCTCCATCATTCTCTGTCTCTGACACGGATTCTTGCTACCTGTCACTCTTCCCAGGTTTTGGGACTCTAGATTCCAAAGAGCTGCCTCCTCCGTTCTCGACACCCGAAGTGCCGAAATCCTGAAACTACTTGCCAATTCCTATCAAAACTCATGACTTCAGGACTTTCGTTCCACTGCACTCAACCCCTTGTCATCAGAATCCCTGTGTTGGTTGTGGAGCCTGATTATATTCCTAATTTAGAGGTCTTTTAATTTCAGCCGTGTTTATACCCCATGAAGTATTTACACCCCAAAAGTATGTACACTCTTCCACGCGGGGGAGTGCAGAGGGGGGGTACCCCCTCTGCGGGGTTCGCGGGGGACTACCCACTCCGCTGGGGGGTCTGGGGGCAAGCGGGCCCCTAGTAGGGGTTTGGGGGCGAAGCCCCTGAATCAAAAATTGCCTTGTAAAAGTATATTGTAATTTCATTGTAAATCTGGACCATTCATTATAAGGTCGCAGATCTAACTAACGATAGAGATTATGTTAGGTTTTTTTCCGTAGAAGGCAACCCTCTTTTATGAAGGAAATGTATTGCGGCTATGTATGTTGGTGAGTATTGTATTCTGAGAGAGGATACTGTGAGAGAAAGAAGAGGAAGTTACAGTGGGTTTTACTGTAGGTTGTATCCCTTCATTTTGTTGGATAATAGTATAGAAAGGACCTGGTAATTTCTCTGGTGGACGTAGCCCACACTGGGTGAACCACGTAAATCTATGTCTCTCTTGTATTGTGTATCTTCTATGTTTTGTTTCCACATTTGTTTTATTTTATTTCTCTGCGGTCCTATTTTTCTAACAACTGGTATCATAGCGTAAGGTAACTCGTAGAAAAAGAGGGTTCCTGGTTTGAGTGGGAGCAATGTCGGAAGATGGAAAGTTTAGGGTCAATAAATTTAATGGACAAAACTACCAGTTATGAAAGATGCATATGGAAGATTATTTATATCAGAAGGATCTATTCCTACCATTGAGTGGAGTAGCAAAGAAGCTGATGGCCATGAAGGACGACGAATGGGAGATTCTTGACAGAAATTCTCTAGGAATGATACAACTGAGCCTAGCAGCATCAGTGGCTTTCAATATCTCGAAAGAAAAGACAACGAAGGGTTTGATGGACGCGTTGGCCAAATTGTATGAAAAACCCTCGGCGTCCAATAAGGTATTTCTAATGAAGAGATTATTTAATATGAAGATGTCGGAAGGTGGGTCTGTTGCAGATCATTTAAATGAATTTAATATGGTTACTAATCAACTAAGTTTTGTGAAAGTGGACTTTGATGATGAGGTTAGGGATCTTCTAATCTTGTGCTCATTGCCAGAAAGTTGGAATGGCATGGTCATGGTTGTAAGTATCTCTGTCTCTGGTTCAAATACTTTAAAATTTGATGATGTTGTTGGTGTATCCTTAGTGAGGAAATGCAATGGAAAAGCACAGGTGAGACATTAGGTAATGCGTTGAACATGGAGAATAGGGGAAGAAAAAAGGATAGAGGAAAGGGCTCAGGGAACCGTGGGAATTATAGTAAGGGCAGATCCGAATCTAGACTTGGAAAAATAGAGTGATGGAATTGTGAGAAGAAAGGACATCTGAAGAAATACTGTAGAGCTCCAAAGAAACAAAGAGATGGACAGGAGGAGAGAAATCAGGAAGCAAATGTAATAGGTTATGTGTTACAAAATGCTTTGATTCTTTCTGTAGATAATATTTCTGAGTCTTGGGTAGTAGATTCAGGGGCTTCATTTCATGCCACACCCCATAGGAAACATTTTCTAGATTATATTCAAGGTGATTTTGGACAGGTTCATTTGGGTGATGATACACCATGCAAAATTGTTGGAACGGGAAAGGTAAAAATAAAGCAACGCAATGGAAACCAATGGTTGTTGAAAGAGGTAAGCCATATTCCAGATTTAAGGAAAAATCTAATTTCAACAGGGAAGTTGGCAAGTGAAGGTTGTATATCCATATTTACAGATAAGACGTGGAAGGTCATCAAATGATCATTGGTGATAGCAAAAGGAGAGAAGGTAGGTACATTGTATTTATGTACTGGTAATATTGACTCTTCTATATCTTTAGCTTCTACAGGAGTGGATACAACATTGTGGCATCATAGGCTGGGACACATGAGTGAGAAGAGTTTGCAAATACTTCACAAAAGAAATTTGTTGCTAGATCTTAAACAAATTGATTTGGACTTCTGTGAGCATTGTGTTTATGGAAAACAAAAGAGAGTCAGATTTCTCAGAGTCGGAAAAGAAAATAAGACTAAAAGGTTAGAGCTTGTGCATACAGATGTATGGGGACAAACTCATGTATCATCTCTTGGTGTCTCTCATTATTATGTTACTTTTATTGATGATGCAACTAGAAAAACTTGGGTTTATTGCATTCGACAAAAATCTGATGTTTTTTATACTTTTAAGAAATGGAAAGCTTTAGTTGAGAATGAGACAGGAAAAAGTTTGAAGTGTCTCAGATTAGATAATGGAGGTGAATACTATAGCAAGGAGTTTGATTATTACTGTTCATACCATGGGATTTGTAGAGAGAAGACAGTTCCACGAACACCACAAGAAAATGGTGTGTCAGAAAGGATGAATAGGACAATCATGGAGCGTGCAAGGAGTATAAGATTGCATGCTGGTTTTCCCTTATAGTTTTGGGTAGATGCTGTAGATACTGTTGTTCACTTAATAAACAGAGGACCTTCAATCTCTTTGGATGGTAGAATTCTAGAGGAGGAATGGACAGGAAAAAAGGTAAACCATTCTTTTTTTTAAACTTTCGGTTGTGAAGCATTTGTCCATATTGATAAAGAAAATAGAACAAAGCTTGAGGCAAAATCCAAGAAGTGTACCTTTATTGGATATGGTGTTAATGATTTTGGTTATTTCTTATGGGATTATGAAAATAACAAATAATTAGGAGTAGAGATGCCATATTCAATGAAAAGGTCATGTACAAAGATCAGTTGCAGGGAAACAAACAAGAAACATAAAAACAAGAATACACAGTGCTTGATGAGATCACTGAAAAAGAAATTCCAAAGGAACCTAAAAATCAAAATGTACAACAACAGGAGTAGCAGGTACCTCAAACACCTGCAAGTGTTGTTAGAAGATCTACTAGGTTAAGCATACCCCATGAACGATACTCTCCTTCATTATATTATTTATTGTTGACTGATTCTGGTGAACCAGAATGTTATGAAGAGGCAATGCAGGTAGACACCAAAAATAAGTGGGAGCAAGGCATGAAAGAGGAAATGGATTCCTCGGCAAATAACCAGACTTGGGACTTGGTTCAGTTGCCTACAGGAAAAAGAGCATTGCAGAATAAATGAGTTTACAAGTTGAAGGAAGAAGATGGAGGAGAAACGAGGTACAATGATAGACTTTTTGTAAAGGGGTTTGCACAAAAGAAATGCATAGATTGTGATGAAATATTTTCTCCTGTTGTTAAAATGACTTCAATTAGGACTATTTTAAGTCTTGTGGTAGTAGAAGACTTGCATCTTGAACAGTTAGATGTAAAAACAACTTTTCTCCATGGGGATTTGGAGGAAGATATTCATATGCAGCAGCCACAGTGGTATGAGGTCAAAGGGAAGGAAAATTTGGTATGCAGGTTGAAGAAGAGATTATATGGCCTAAAGCAAGCTCTAAGGCAGTGGTATCTAAAGTTTGACAGGTTTATGACAGAACATGGTTATAATAGATGTCATTTTGATCACTGTGTTTATTTTAAAAGGCTAGAAAATGGAAGCTATATTATCTTGCTATTGTATGTAGATAACATGTTTGTTGTAGGGTCTAATATGAAGGATATAAATGTTCTCAAGAAGAAATTATCCAATTCATTTGCGATGAAGGATTTGGGTGCTGCAAAGAAAATCCTTGGTATGAGAATGACAAGAGATAGGAAAAATTGCAAACTGACATTGTCTTAGGGTGAGTACATAGAGAAGGTGTTGGAGAGGTTTAGAATGCAGAATGCAAAACCAGTTAGTACACCTTTGGCCAGATATTTCAAATTAACTAAGGAAATGTGTCTCAAGTCATAGGAGGAGATATAATACATGTCCAGGATCCCATATTTATCAGCATTTGCTAGCTCGATGTATGCAATGGTTTGCACAAGACCAAATATTGCACATGCAGTGGGAGCTGTGAGCAGGTATATGAACAATCCAGGTAACGAACATTGGGAGGCAGTAAAGTGGATTCTCAGGTATTTGAGAGGTACTACTACACATGAATTATGTTTTGGAGGTTCAGACACTTTTCTACAGGGATATGTTCATTTAGATATGGCAGGTGATAAAGACAGTAGGAGGAGCACCACAGGGTATGTTTTTACTATAGGTGGAACAACAGTAAGTTGGATTTTGAAACTACAAAAGGTTGTTTCACTTTCAACAACAGAGGCAGAGTATGTTGTTGCTACAGAGGCTAGTAAAGAGATGATTTGGTTACAAAGGTTTATGGAGGAATTGGAAAAGAAGCAGGGGAACAACAGGTTGTACCATGACAGTCAGAGTGCCATTCACCTTTCAAAGAAAACAGACTTTCATTCAAAGACTAAGAATATACAGTTGAGGTACCACTTCATACGATCCACCTTGGAATATGGACAATTGAAGTTGGAAAAGATACACACTAGCCAGAATCCTGCAGACATGTTAACAAAGGGAGTAACTAGGGAGAAATTGAGTTCTTGCTCAGTTTCAGTTGGTCTTCAAGAATGAAGATGAAGATGAGAAATTTGCCAGGTCCAAGAAGGTTCAGAGTCTAGAATATACAACAGCAGTGGAGTTGTTGAGATCAGTCTCCAAGTGGGAGATTGTTGGTTGTGGAGCCTGATTATCTTCCTAATTTAGAGGTCTTTTACTTTCAGCCATGTTTATACCCCATGAAGTATTTACACCCCAAACATATGTACATTCTTCCATGCAGGGGAGTGCAGAGGAGGGGTACCCCTTCTGCGGGGTCCGAGGGGGGGCTATCCCCCCGGCTGGGGGGTATGGGGGCAAGCGGGACCCTAGCGGGGGTTCGGGGGCAGCGTCCCCCGAATCAAAAATTGCCTTGTAAAAGTATATTGTAATTTCATTGTAAATCTGGACCGTTCATTATAAGGTTGCAGATCTAACGATAGAGATTATGTTAGGTTTTTTTCCCTAGAAGGCAACCCTCTTTTATGAGGGAAATGTATTACATCTATGTATGTTGGTGACTATTGTATTCTGAGAGAGGAGACTGTGAGAGAAAGGAGAGGAAGTTACATCGGGTTTTGCTGTAGGTAGTATCCCTTCATTTTGTTGAATAATAATATAGAAAGGACCTGGAAATTTCTCTGGTGGACGTAGCCCACACTGGGTGAACCGCGTAAATCCGTGTCTCTCTTGTATTGTGTATATTTTGTGTTTTGTTTCTGCATTTGTTTTATTTTATTGCTTCGCGGTCCTGTTTTTCTAACACCCTGAAATTCCAAAATGATTTGACAGCTTGTGAAAAGCATGATCAACGGTCCATGTTGATTCTTACCTCTCGAAGGGTGGATTTATCCAACACTTATCCTTCTTGCAGCTTCGCTGGAATTCCATGGTCCTTGCGACTTTGTGAATTCTCCACAGAGAATCTCAACCGTTCATTGATCTTGGACAACTTCTGTGAAATAAACCAAGGTTATCCCTTATGAACTTTACTTCTGCTGAATGACTTCAACCCTCATCTCCCTTTGAATTTTTTCAATCTCTGTCCTTCTTTGAAGTGTTCAAAGTTGTTATCCCTCCTGAGATTTCACTTACAAACTCAAATCTCCAAAGGACTCCTGCACGCACTCCTTGTGACACTCTTTCAAATACTTCAAAGTATTTGACTCTTCGACTTTGTGCACCTTCTGCAATAGCAGTCCCTCAACTCTCCCTTAGGTTGATAAGTTCTAAGATTTCAATCATCCCGCGCACACTTTGCATGGATTCTTTGTTTCGCTTACACTACTACTGGCATGATATCAATAGTATCCCTCCTGAGCTTTCTGAGATAAAACTCATACCTTCGTCGACACACCCCTTGCAGACGCTTCACTACACTCCTTGCAGGAACTTCTCTCACTTAGGAAGAGAAACAATTGAAACTCATTCACTTTCTCTCTCAGACTTCAAACATTTAACATCAAATCGTATATACACACAATATTAAAACAAATGCATAACCAAAAAGAATAAACAATTGTAAGCATACCATTCACCATGTATAGACATAAAACATCATAACGCCATGAAATCTGTTTCAAATCTTCATATATTAATTCAAAGCTCTTGTACATGGGTTCTTCTCTACAAATCTGTGCTACAACACTCTCTTCTTCTGTGCTATGCTCTAATGTTACTAATGTTACAACAACACAATGGTGAGGATGTCTATTCCCGCTTTTCCCTCCTACTCTCTAAACCGTCTAATCTATTAATTCAAACCTACCTACTTTCATTAATTGGGATTAAATGCCTTAATTTTTTATAGATGAGAGCGATCGCTCATGATATGTTTACAACCTCCAAGATATAAATGCAAGTACATCATCTTCCTAACTATTACATTAATATCTGCTCCCTTAAACTTTCGAAACATTTCAAAACATGAAAAATGTGTGTTGCACTTTCCAGTTGTCCTTCGCCTCCACGCTCACTTGACTGCTTACGATGATCTTGCATCACATGACATGGAAAGGTGAGGCAAGTCATGGCATGGAAAGGAAAGGAATGGAAATGCATGGCATGGAAAGAAAAAGGCATGGCATGGCATGGCATGAAATGGCATGGCATGGCATGAAATGGCATGGCATGTCATAGAAAGAAAATTCATGGCAAGGAAAAATAACTTTGGTGGATGGAAAGGAAATTTATGATATTACGTTAAGTCATATGTCCCTAGAAAATATATTTTTTAATTTCTTGGGATGAGAAATGTTCCTTTTTTGTGATTCTTTTTTCATTTCAATCCACATTTTGATTTGAAGTTTTCCTTGAATAATGTTATGGAAGGATATATATTTATTGTTGTATAGGTTAAAATGGGAAGCTACATAGAAATACATGCAAGGAGGTATTATTCTATTTTAGATCACAGTTGTGTTGTAGGGATTTGTAAATGTAACAACCTATATTTTGGCCTTAGAAGGTTATAAATTTTAGTTCAAATTATGTTAGTGATTAATTTCTTAGTGTTTGTTGGGTTTAGTTAGATTAATATAGACATTTCATATGTATACATATGGATCTATTTATGTATTGCGGGATATCATTTTTATTGTTATGTGTTTATGATGATGATAGTTTTGTGATTTGTTTAAACATTCAAATTGAAATGTGGAACTTTGATATGTGGATACTAGCTCAAAATTATGTTGTGAATGTATAATATATGTAAGGAATTGTGAAAATAGACACACATTTATTAATTGAACATTAATATAGATTAGGATTCTCAGATGAAATTTGTAATGTATATGCATGGATATGAGATATGTGATATCCAAATGGATATAGTGTTGAGGTGACCAAGGCATGACATGGAATGACATGAAAATTCAATACATGGCATGGTAAGTCAAGGAAAGACAATGCATGGAAAGGAAAGGCTTGGGGTGGCCAGGCATGGCATGGCAAGGAAATTTGAGGCATGGCATGAAATGGCATGGAAATGCAAGGAAAGGAAAGGCATGGAATGGAAAGGAAAAGCATGGCATGGCATGGAAAGGCATGGAATGGAAAGGAAAGGAATGGAAAGGAAATGAATGGAAAGGCATGACATGGAAAGTGAAGGAAAGGCAAGGTATGTTAGGGAAAGGAAATGAATGGAAAGTCATGGTATAGCATGTCAAGGAAAGACATGGTATGGCATGGCATGGTAAGGAAAGGCAAGGTAATGAAAGGTAAGGAAAGGAAAGGTAAGGGAACATAAGGAAAGGAAAAGGAAAGGCAAGGCTATGGAATAAAGGAAAGAAAAGGAAAGGCAAGGCTAGGAAAGCAAGGAAAGAAAAGGAAAGGAAAGGAAAGGATAGAAATTGATCACATCCTTTGTTTTGGACACCCCGTCCACTTGGGATATTTAAAATTCATCAATGGAGTTGTATACCTTGGAATTCACACATGTGGAGTGGTTGCATGGATGCACAGTCTTGGAGGAAACATTCCATGTGGACACTTGGCATTTGAATTGACTTTATGCCTATTTTTGGTGGTGTGTCCCCTTCATGAGCATTATTTGGTGTATACTACTACTATTTTTGAATGAGGTTGAATTTCTTCGGAGAGGCTAATGTCCACATGTTTTAACATGGTCAACCATGGATTGAGGAGATATATAAGTAATGAATTATTATAATATTTATTTGACGTGTCATGGAGTTAGTTAGCAAATAATAATATTTTATTGTATAAGAGAAGAGAGTCACTCTATAAAGAATAATTATCTCTCTCCATTGTAAAGGGTGGAGAATTTGGGAATTTAGGAGCTCTCCTCTTGGGCTACATTATAGAATATTTTGGCAAGCTTAGCAAAGAATTTGAGGTACATTTTCTTTTGATTTGATGCCTTATTGTGCAATCATATTTTATTTGTTGATTTTGTATTAAGAAACCCTTGTAACATGTTGTGATTGACATTACAATGAACCAGGCTTCATTTTGGATAGAGTAATGTGAGATTTCAACTCTCTTATTTTTATTGTAATTATGTTATACTACATAATTGTTATTATTGGTTCTTGGAGTCTTAACTACGACGGGACTGCACATTTTTGTCAAATTTAGGTAATGAGAACCATTAATTGCTTATGGATTTAGCACTTAAAAAACAATTACACAATAAAAGGTTCGTTAATATGTAATGCATGTATTTATATCACTTTAGAAAAAAATTATACATTGATACACATAAAATTCTTAAACTTTGAAATTCATACATTCATCAACATAAAATGTAGAAACAATGAGATTCGTAAAAGCGCACCATGAATTTTGTGTGTATATATATATATATATATATATATATATATATATATATATATATATATATATATATATATATCATCTAAATTGTACATAAGTTCTCTAACATAAAATAATAATAATAATAATAAAAACATATGGTGGCCTAGAAACAAAATGGGAGTAATTGGCCAATAATTGAGCATTGGTACCCTCGCCACTCTCAGGAGCATCCTGGAAATATATATTTCTTCTCTTTATTGAATAATCACTTTGAGTGGATTTGGGCTTGAACATTCTTCATCACTCTGAAGACTACACAAAGAAAAAACATCGTTATAATTTATTTCCACAATGAAATAAACGACTTACAAAATGATACTTTGTAATTTAACATAAGACAACTCAGATCATATGGGATTGAAAATCCTGATGGTGTTACCCTCCTCTACGACCCTAATGGTTCAATGATTCCACCCTGCATTTGTTATTTTTTCAAAACCCCAACCCAGTTTCAGTCTCACTGATTTTTCAGCCAAATTTAAATGCCAAACTCAGTTTCAGCACTGTTTCAGCATATGTTACAGCCCTATGTTTCAGCATATACTCACAGCGGTGTTTCAGCATATGACTCAGCACTGTGTTTCAACATATGTTACAGCACTGTGTTTCAGCATATGTTACAGCACTGTGTTTCAGCATATACTTACAGCAATGTTTCAGCATATGACTCAACACTGTGTTTCAACATATAAAAAACTTAACAGAAAATAAATTTCAAAACTGAAACATGAGGATTCTGAACATCGTTTTCAATGCAGAAATAAAATATCAGCAATATGCAAAACTCAGAAAATATAGACACAAAGATATTCGGTCTAACTTCGATCCTGGAAAAACCCACAAGGGGAAAACCAGTGAGAGAGGGATTTGTATTATTTATGAGCTTCTGAGAAATTCTTTTACAACATATTCATCTTCAGATATTTACACAAACTTATCTGGACATTCCTATAGCTTTTGCTCCTCGATTTCTAAACCAGAAATCCGTACAACTGTATGGCAATTAATGTTGTACGGACTGTCTCGAAATTCATGCCAAAACTCTGTTAAGACTCAATTTCTGTACCACTAAATGTTATTCGGCAACCTTGGAATGCATGCCAATACTCCCATAAATTGCAGCTGCTGTCTCTTTTCTTCAGCTCGACCTCTCTCTTGCTCTCTCTTGTTCTCTCAACAAGAATGCTTGAGCTCCTCTTGTTCTCTCAACAAGAATGCTTCAACTTCCCTGTTCTTGGCATCTCACCAAGAATCTCTTGCTCTCTCAACAAGACTGTTGATGCTTCTTCTTCCCTTGCTCTAGGCATCTCACCAAGAGCCTCTTGGCATCTCACCAAGATTTCTCCAACTACCCAAGAATGGGTGCGCCCTCTTGCCTTAGTCGACCTCATGAGGGAAGGTGAGGAGTTTTCTAATCTAACAATTGAGATTAGATCAGATGGGTGGCTGAGATTTGGTGTCTCTTCACTCACCCCCACTTTAATCATAAAGTCACCTTTTTATTTGCATCTCACAAATTAAATGACTAGGACCCACATTTGGCAATTTCTCCCCCTTAGGAACCTAGGGAAGAGAAACACTTGCCTTGGTACTTTATTTTAATTAAAAATTTAACAGCATTAGTTACAAGGATCAAATCATCAAAATTAAACAAATATGCATAAAATCAAATTCATGATACACAAAAAATTATCATCAACACAT
>ML782065.1:794881-809168 GCA_009831015.1 Picea engelmannii | reverse complement strand
ATCCACAAACAAATAAATAACATAAAATCAAATAACATGCATACGACCTATAACAATATATAGGTACAATGAAAATAAAAGTTTGAATTGAATTCTTACAATCCTGCTATAAATCCTCCTTCGGATCCACTCTTCTGCCTGTTTAGAGGGGCTTCAACGTAGAGGGGCTGAGGAGCTTCCGTGGGGTAACCTGATGACAATAAAAACATGGTAATCAAAATCAAATAATGAAGGTGGGATACCCCGATAACAATAAAATCATTTTAGTGTAAATCAAATCATATGTGATCATGTAACACAATAATTAACGTGAAGAAGAAAGAGTAACCTGGCGGCGGATATCCCTGCGAGTACCCGACAGGTGGAGACCTGACAACGTCAGACATGGCGTTACTCTGTGATAGACCTCTCCACCGTGATGGATTGATGACTGGGTGACAGATAAATAAATGGCATGGAGAAGGAGGACTAAGGCTCAAGTGTCCCAGATTCTTCCCAGCTTCCAAGTAGAACATGTTCAGGTTTGGAATAATATAAAATAAAGTAAAGATCATATAGATATCACATCCAATAAAAGAGCAAAGTAGGGCCATTCTCCGTATCACCTTCGAGTGCCCCACGCCACGCTAGAAATTCCATAACGCATAGAAGGCGGCGGGCCACCTGTCAATGAGATGTGAACAGACAAGGTAAGTCCAGAATAATTCAGCAGCCAGGATCTAGTAGTAAAGGTGGAGTATTGTTTCTTTTTCTTTCTCAAAACTTGATATTGAGAATTACGTGACGTGGTTGTGTGCCCTCAGCACAGTTTCTTTTCTTATGGAACGCAGGATTTCTTGCAATGGAAGCCCCTGACAACACCTTTTTTCAAAGGGCACTTCAAACCAGCAGACGCCAAAAAGTTTTCAAGCCACAATCACGCATGTCCCACGGCGAGCAGAAGAATGAGGAAATTGTGGATGGCCCATGTCTTAGAATCAATTCCATTTTATAGATTATGAATAATCAAAATCTCATGAGCACAGCGGGTTGTGAGAAACACAAACTTCAGCATCTATACAATAAGTTTTACAATAGAGGAGAGGGGAAGGTAGAGCATATTCATTCCACAATTAATAAATTATTATCTAAAAAAACAAGTGCTGCATGGCAATGTATGGGTTGAATTGGAAATAAATACACACGGAAAAAGTAACTGGTGGTATCCATGCAGGCCTCTAGAGTCCCATTTAGTTTTTGAAACTATATAATCCATCTTCCTATCTTTCAAATTTTCGGTTCTTCAATGTATACTTTCAATTGGTTAGAATTAAAGTACAATTTACATAGACCATTGGCTTGTGTGTCTCTATATGTGCTAGGAGATATGCATGAGAAAAAGATAAAAATACATAAGACACATATAAAATTACATTCAAATAAAAATTTATGAGCACATAAATATAAAAAGAGATAAAAATAGTTTTATTTGAAATATATCAAAAAATAATATTGTTTGTTACATATTACTAGAAATTTAAATGAATTTTTCATATAGACTTGGATTGGGGCTCCTGCTAACCATAAGAGAAATGTGTACAAGAAATAGGATTTTGGAAAGAAGAAGTGGGTGACGGTAGAGAGTAATACCTGAGAAATGTGTACAAGAAATAAGATTTTGGAAAGAAGAAGTGGGTGACGGTAGAGAGTAATACTTGAAAAGAAGAAACTGTATGATTCTTTGGCTAGACATTTCTATTTAAAAAGGTGGAATAAATGGATTGATAAACAAAGCAGGGTGTGATTAGTATAGTGATGGTACATATCACCCCTTTTGCTATTTGTTTGTTGATGCATTTTTCTTGTTGTTGTTGATCGCTACTGGAATCATGCCAACTACCTATGGCCTTTCGTCGGTGACCTACTTCATTTTCCTTTGGACCCATTCTTCAATGTAGCTTCTCAAGGGGGCCATGTTGATCTCATTCTAGATTTTTATGTTGAAAAGTTTATTTTCTAATTCCCTTAGATTGATAGAAAGATTACGCAAGTCAATTTTTTCATTTTGTACCGAATAGTCGACTAGCAAGTTATCCACATCATTTTCACGATATTCAATGATGTTGTAAAAATTTTCTAAAGACAACCCCTTAAAAATATCAACTTGTTTATTGAAGGGTTTCTTAGTTAAGGGAAAAGAGTTGACGATTAAGTTGGATTCTTGGACCTCGTTGGTCCTTCCGACTAAGTCTATTTTGGTCATCTTTGTGAATCATTTTTCTTTCTTTGATATGGCTTGTTCACATGATTGGACAATGAGATGTAGATTCTTCACTTTCTCTTTCCAGCATGCATTTGATTGAGTGATCCAGTTTTTGGAGGGAGATCTTCTTAACTTATTCTCGTTTCTATCATGTTGTTGACATGGGTGCCAAAAGGAATGACCGTGTCTAAATAGAAATGTTCTTCATTTTTTAAATCCGCATGCAAATGTTCGAGCAAAGTATGTTCCCTCGTTCCAAGGGAAGCCATACTTTGTGATGTTTCCGAAGCCTCAGTAATCACTTCCATTCTTTTCTTGATATTATTCTCCACATATCCTCTACACGGTATGAGGAGGTTGGAGGATCCTTTTAACTTGGCTGCAGGGGTGGGCATTGCTATTGCTAAAGGATTGGCAAGAAATGGCATAGGAATCAAAGCTTCCTCCAATTCTTTCACTCGGTCCTTCAGTCTCGCATTCTTGGCCTCAATGCCTCCAATGGAATCATCAAGAGCATCTCCGGTTTCTCTATGAAGTCGAGAGATTTGGGATGGCCACATGATCACAAGGTTAACCTCTGAACAAGATTTCTCTTTCTTATTTTTTACTTCTCTCTTTTCAATAATTAAATTTTTAGACTCGCTGTAAAAAACAATGCTCTGGAATACAAAGGATTCATCTTCAACAAAAAAATCTCTATCAACTATGTCCATTAGGAGACTATGTTGGATCGCGTCTTCGGGTTGATCAAGGTTGCGGAATACGCTATCCAGATCAGTCTCAAGTTTCATGTTCTCACTCTCAATTTCAGACTCTTCCACCTGCCCTACAATTTTTTTTTCTCTTTTTCTCCACGAGAAGCTTGTGAGAACTACAAATTTTAGGGAGAGGAGGGTTGTTATCTCCTCTTTCGTTGGAAGAATTATTGGTTTCTTTCTTACTGTGGTAGGCCATTGGAGCGACGCTCTGGGATATCGTACTTTTGGGAGTGGTATCCAATGATTGAACACTCTTCTCACCGGGGATTTTTCCCTATTGCTTGTACAATTCAGTGGTGCTTTGCAATGTCTCTAGGTCGTTTCCATCAAAAGCATGAGTTTTGTCGTCAGTGTCTCTGTTTCTGCTTAGGTGTCTCTAGAAAAAATAATTTACAAGGCCAACTGCAAGTAAATGTTCTAAAAAAATTCCATTAGGTTCAAACCCTCTTAGCCTTTCAACATATCTTAGGTTCAAGTTGTTGAAATGGATTGTGAATTCCTCAATTTTGTTGACGTTCGTCAACACGAAGTCCTCGACTTTCTAGGGCATAAGAATGAACTGTTTTTTTCTTTTCTCATGGAAAAGATGCAACCAGTAGTTGTATTGCCTTGCTATTTATGTAAAAAACATTATGTCCATAATGTGACATGGAAGGAGAGAAGGTTTTTCCTTGGAGCCAAAAATCCTTATCACACTCCAATTCTCCATTTTTTCAAGTGCCCCCTTCCTGTCCAAAAACTTGGTTGCTTGGTCACATATGCGGGGAGAATCTTCTCCTAATAATAAAACTTTGAAAACAGAGACAAAGTCATAAAAAACCTCGTAAAAATAGTGGGAGGCCTTGTGATTCCACAAGGCATGGTACAATAAGGTTACTGGGTTGAATTACCAGTTTACTTTCTTGGACAAAGACAATTTTGGAAACTGACAGCAATTCACTATCGCGAAAACCAAGTAAGAAGACATTAAAAATTTCTTCTCATTTGTAAGCTTGACAATTCAGAACATATTTCATGGGAAATTAGTTTCCCCCAATAAAAAATGGCTTGTTCCTTGACTATGAAATACAAAATATAAAGAACCATGCGGGAAATAGTTGTTTTGGATTCTTGTCCCATTATTCTTGTAAACAACCAGAAAATTTCCCAGAATGGATTTCTAAATGAACTAACCGGCAAGCTTGTGATATCTTCAAGAACTTCCATTGGGTCTTCTAGGAACTCAGGCAAGAGGTCCAACCCATTATTATGCTTTCTTAGGAACTGCTTGGAATCTTATCCTCTAAATGTTAATGTTGGCTCTGGCAATATTAACATCTGGCGGAAGATCTGAGGTGACAAAGAAATAAGAGTTGTGTCCCGCAGTGGAATAATTATTGGACCTAAAATATATTTATCGATGCACTAAGAGACCAGCTCCTTACATTCAAAAACATTAGGGACACAGCTTGCACAAGAAATTCCAGAGGTCCAAATTATTTCTCTATGGGAAGAAGGGAATGAGTAGTAAGAATATGCCTTGGACCACTGGAAGTTCTGGTCCTCGTTCCCGAATATGCTCACTGTATCGCCACAAAAATGTTGTCAATTTGGTGCCATAAGTTTATGAGAACGTCTGTTTTCTCCAGATGATGCTTGAAATGAACAGTTGGAGGGGATAATATAACCCTTCACAAATTTTGGTTCAATGTGTGTGAATGAGAAATCTCCTCGAGCCTTTTGCTCATTAATGACAATCTCTATGGGTGTTACATGATGCGATGTTAGAAACAAATCTTACTTATTGCATTCTTAGAAGTGCGAAGGTGGAGGGTATGACAAAGAGAAACTAAGGATTGGAGGTTTCATGAACGCGCCAACCCAACAATGCACGAATGACATTCCATGATGTTTGAAATTAACACTCGGAAGGGAGATATCCTCGAGCCTTTCGCTCATCAATGACAATATATATGGCTCTTGCATGATGAGTTTCTACCATTAAAGCTTACTAATTGCATATTTAGAAATAAGACCTTATATATATATATATATATATATATATATATATATATATATGATTTTATAAAAAAAAAATTATTATAAACAAGTGAGAAGGTGATGGAGACGGGGAAGAGAAAGTAAGGAATGGCCAAGTATGAAAAGCGGTCAGACGAGCTTCAAAATAAGGTTATAGGGGATACTCAGGAGAGGTGAGTGTCTGACGGTCAAATTGTATGTCTTGTAATTTTTTACTGCAAAATGCATAAAACGGAAGAGGGCATGATGGGGCAGTTCAACGATCGATTTGTATATTTGTAGAATTCTAGGAAAGTGGCTAAGTATGGAATAGGGAAATGGTCGGTTGGACTCATTTTTGGAATTAAGGATTGAATATTTCATGAATGGGCCAACCCGATGACGTGTGAACGAAAGTCCATGATGTTTGATATTAACACTCAGAAGGGCTAATATAACCCTCTAGAAATCTTGGTTTAATACGTATTAATGGGAGATCTCCTAAAATATTGGGTTAGGATTAAATCTTACTAATTTCATATTTAGAAATAAGACATTATGTATATATAACAATGTTTTTATAAACAATCTTTTTTATTATAAATAAGACTCTTTTATATATATAAGTATGAAAAGCGGTCAGATAGGCTTGAAAGTAGGGTTGCAAGGGATACAGAGGAGAGGTGAGTAGCCGATGGTCAAATAATATATATATGTGTGTGTGTGTGTGTGTGTGTGTGTGTGTGTGTGTGTGTGTTTATAAACAATTTTTTATTATAAACAAGTGTAAAGGTGACAGGGATGGGGAAGAGAAAGTAAGGAATGACCAAGTATGAAAAGAGGTCGGATGGGTTTCAAAATAAGGTTACAGGGGATTCTTAGGAGAGGTGAGGGCCCAATGGTCAAATTGTATGTCTCATAAATTTTGACTGCAAAAGGTGTAAAAGGGAAGAGGGCATGATGGGTTAGTCCAGTGGTCGGTTTGTATATTTACAAAATTTCGGGTGTTGTTTGCAGGTCGCAAAACAATGGAAGGGCAATCTTGAGCCTGCCTATTCAGGAACCCGCAATCGAAAAAGTCGCTAAGTATGGAATAGGAAAACAGTCGATTGGACTCGTTTTTGCTAATATATTGAAATTTGTAATAGATATCCCATTACCTGGAAATATTTTTTCTGCATGTATATCGCAGAATTTCGGGTGATGTTTGCATGTCATGGAACAATGCAATGGAAATCTTGAACCTGCATGTTTGGGAACCCACAAGAGAAAAATTCAGAAAGTATGGAATAGGGAAATGGTCAGTGGAATTCATTTTCTCTAATATATCTATATTTGTAATAGATATCCCATTACCTAGGAGGATATTTTCTTCATGTTTTTGGACAAGTTGTATAGGGATAGTTATTCTAACGTTGTCCTCGAGGCATGGTGAGTTGTTAGCATTAAACCTTAGTTATTGCATACTTGGAAATAAGTACGAAGGTGGAGGGCATAGGAAACAACGATTAAGAATTGGATATTTCATGAACCCGCCAACCCGATGATCCATGAAAGAGATTCGAAGAAATGGCCAAGTATGGAAAGCGGATGGAAAAGCTTCAAAATGGGGTGAAAATAGTTCCACAAGAGACGTGAGGACCCGATGGTCAAATTGTAGGTCTCATAAATTTTGAGTGAAAACTGTGTAACACGGAAGAGGGTATCATGCGGGAGTCTGACAGTAAATTTGTATATAACAGAAGTGATGGTGTTGTTTTTATGTCAAAGAACAATGTAAGTGCAATATAAAGCCCACCTGCATGGGACTCCGTGATCAGAAAGGTAGCTAGGTATCGAATGGGGAAGCAGTCGGTCGAGGTTGCGATATAAAATCACTAGTGCAAATGTGAACCCATGAGTTTGCCAACCCATCCAGTTAGACATTTTCATAAAATTTCCTAAGTAATGAGAAAGTGAAAGTAGAGGGGAAAGAGAAACAAGAACTTGGTTAAGTATAGAAGAGGGGAAAAAATGGCTAATATATTTAAATTTGTAATAGATATCCCATTTCCTGGAAAGATATTTTGTACATGTTTCTAGATAAGTTGTACACTTATTTAATACACATGGAAAGAAGTGTGAAGGTGGCAGGCACAGGAAACAATGACTTAGAATTTGAAATTTCTTGAATCCGCCAACCTGACGATCCACGAAAGATATTCCAAGAAATGGCCAAGTGTGGAAAGCATCAAACGAACTTCAAAATAGAGTCAAAAAGGTTCTCGAGGAGACATGAGGCCCCAATGGTCAAATTGTATGTACCAGAACTTTTGAGTGCAAAATGTGTAACATGGAAGAGGGGATGATGTGGGAGTTCGGAAGTCAAGTTGTATATCGCAGAATCCAAGTCTTGTTTGTGGGTCAAGGAACAATGGAAGTGCATTCCACCTGTCCAGGAACCTGCAAGAAAAAATTTAAGTATGGAATAGGGAAAAGGTCGGTGGGACTCGTTTCTCTAATATATTGATATTTGTAATAGATATCCCATTACCTAGCAGGATATTTTCTGCATGTTTCTGGACAAGTTGTGTAGGGACAATTAGTATGACTATCTCCTAGAGGCATGGTGAGCTATTAGGATTAAACCTCAGTTATTTCATAGTTGGAAACAAGTGCAAAGGTGGCAGGCATAAGAAACAACGATTATGAATTGTATATTTTGTGACCCCGCCAACCCAAAGATCCACGAAAGAGATTCCAAGAAATGGCAAAGTATAGAAAGTAGGCACATGGGCTTCAAAATGAGGTGACAATAGTTCCATAGGAGATGTGAGGACTCGAAGGTCAAATTGCAGGTCTTAGAACTTTTGAGTGTAAAATGTGTATCACAGAAGAGGGTATGATGTGGGAGTCCGACAGTAAATTTGTATATCACAGAAATCTGGGTGTTGTTTGTAGGTCATAGAATAATGGAAGTGCAATCTAGAGCCCGCCTTCCTGGGAATCCATGATCTAAAAAGTGGCTAGGTATGGGATGTGAAGTGGTTAGTCGGAGTTGTGATATAAAATCACAAGTGAAAATGTGAACCCGTGATTTTGCCAACCCATGTGATTATACATTTTTGAAAAAAATGAATAAGTAACAAGAAAGAGAAAGTAGAGGGGAAAAAGAAAGGGGAATTTGGTTAATTATAGAAGAGGGAAAATAAGAGATAATATATTCAAATCTATAATAGATATCCCATTTCCTGGAAATATATTTTCTGTATGTTTCTAGAGAAGTTGTATACTTATTTCATATACTTGGAAAGAACTGTGAAAGTGGCGGGCACAGGAAACAACGATTAGGAATTGGAAATTTCCAGAACCTGTCAACCTGACGATCCACGAAAGAGATTCCAAGAAATGGCCAAGTGTTGAAAGAGGTTGGACGAACTTCAAAATGGTGTGACAAGGGTTCCCGAGGAGACGTGAGGCCTTGACAGTGAAATTGTATGTATCAAAACATTTGAGTGAAAATGTGTAACATGGAAGAGGGGATGATGTGGGAGTCTGGAAGTAAATTTGTATATCGCAAAAGCTAGAGTGTTGTTTGCAGGTCACAAAACAATGGAAGTGAAATTTAGATACTGCTTGGGTGGGAACCCATGATCGAAAAAGTGGCTAGGTATGGAAAGGGGAAGCACTCGGTCGAAATCACGATATAAAAGCATGAATACAAATGTGAACCCTTGAATCCACCAACCTGCACAGCAAGACATTTTCGAAAAAAATGACTAAGTAACCAGAAAGAGAAACTACATGGGAAAAAGAAATCGGAATTTGGTTAAGTATAGAAGAGGGGAAAGAAGGGGATGAAAGAGTGGGAAAATAGAAAAGCGGAGGGAAATTTTCATAAGTAGGTATTGGTCTCAAACAAGCCCCATTGTTGCAAAACCATCATTTTCTAGTCCAATATTTTATCCACTTACTCATTTTCTATTATGCTTGTACCAATAAAAAAGGTGTGAGAAAATGCTTTGTTGATGATTTGTTTTTATTGCAACTTATGGGAGTAATTGTGTTCTTGATACAATCTTCCATGACTTTGACATATTAACTTAAGTATTAAACTTCTTTCATGATGGGTTGTTAGCATTAAAGATTAATAATTTCATGTCTAGAAATAACAATGACGATCTTGAATTTTAATATTGTAGTTGATTTCATAGTCCCGTTTGACTACAACCACCATAGATCAGGTTTTTTTTTTTAATTCACGAACACAAAATTTGGTAATTTCATTAATAAAGTAGAAAGTGCTCAAATAGAGGCCAGGGGATGTACAACTAATAAAATGTTCCCTTTTGGAGTAAAGGAATCAAGGAAGAGAAAGGGAAATAATAAATCATTTTCTTATCAAGGCTAAGATGAAAATGAAATTTCTAGGGCGAGGCCTTGACTATTGCATCATGAATTAGTCTTGCTATGTTCTATCTTCATTACAAATAGAATTCAGTGTTGGTTTGAAACTGTTTGAAATTCATTTTTGTTTGCATAGAATCCTGATGGGATTGACACAATGCATTGCCATATAATTTTTAAATGCTCCATATTAGATCAAATTACTTAAGCCAATACAATATTCAAGAACTATGAGACTATCGAACCATGCTAATGAGAAGAGGTGTTAAATTCAACAAAGAAGCAACAACCAAGATTCGAAGGAATTTTTTTTAATAGTAAATCCATAGAAAAAAAATACTAGGTAGTTTATATCTATCCATAGAAATTGGACCGATTTCTTTGCACCAAAACATTTAACATATTTGTCATAAATACAGGTACAAGATCTACAAAAAAAAAAAGAAAAAAAAAACATGCATACAATTATGTGTTTTTCCTTTAGTGGGACAACATGCAGGAGCCATCGAGATGCTCTTCAACATGCATACAAAACTCATTACCATGATTTTTTTAGTAATTCCTTGCATTCTTCTCCTCAGAAGATCAATGTTCACTGCCGAAATCTCAATATCTTGTGTAAGACCTGAGGCGATAAAGAAACAGGGGAGTGCTTCTGTAGTGGAATAATTCCTTGGCTTGAAGTAGGTGAACAACAACCCTGCTCCTGATGCTGGAAACATGGAGACATTGCAAGGAACCACTGAATTGTACAAATAACAGGAAAAATGCCCCGGTGAGAATAGTTTCCAATCCACGACCGCCACTATGAAGAGAACGACATCTCACAACATCGCTCCAATGAATCACCCCATCAATAAATAAACCCATAATTTTTCAAATGCAAGAGGACATAAGAACCCATCCTTGTGGTAAAATTGATAGTTCTCACAATCTTCCCATCAGGAAAAAAACAAAAAAAATTGTAGGTCAAGACAAGGAGCCCAAAATTGAAAGTTAGGACATGCCAAGAGACCACCTCCTCACATTCGAAGAATTCAGGGACACAACCTGCATGATAAATTTGGGAGGTCAAATTAATTTGTTCTTAGCAGGAGGGGACCAAGAGACCCCCTCCTTACAGGCAAAGACTTTAGGGACATAGGTTGCACGAGAAATTCCAGAGGCCCAAATTAGTCCATTCTAGGCGGAAGGAGATGAGTAGTAGGAATATGTCTTCCACCAGTGGGAGTTCTAGTCTTCATCCCCTAAGATGTTAATTATATATCCAGAGAACAGTAGAGTGGTCCTGCAATTGAGTAATTATTTGGCTTGAAATATATCTCTGGGAGCATCAAGAGACCATTTCCTTACAGTGAAATACTTCTTCCCAAACCGGACTAATTTGGACCTCTGGAATTCCTACTCTCAATCTGCAAAACAACTATTGTGTTCAACGTCAGTTTCTTTTCTGAAACCCCTTCTTTTGGTCTTGTCAGGGCTGCCATCGCCGAGCTGGGAAGTGCCCCCTATTATGGTTGATTTCAATTTGGGCACAGGAGTGGGAACACCATTTTCATTTCCATCATCAATTTTCATATCATCATCCATCAGATCATCTTCTTCTGGCTCGAAATCAACCGCATCAACCTCTGTTCCAACTATCAACGCAGGTGGGCAGGCTTCTAAGAAGGCGGGGTTTCCTTGGAATTATTTGTCTTGAAATATATCTCTCAGTGAAACAAGGGACCATATCCTTTTCCTAGGAGGAATGATATGAGTAGTAATAATATTCTCTAGAGCACTGGAACTTCTATTCATCATGCCTGAAGGTTTTTACTGTATATGGACATAACTGTTGTCAAACTGCTTCCATAAGTTAATAAGAATTTGTTTTGGCTCCAGATGATGTTTGAAATGAACATTCTTAAGGGATAATATAACCCTCCACAAATCTTGGTTTAATACGTATCAATGGAATATCTCCACGGTTCATGCGTAACGATTTGTTACCATTAAAGCTTACTAATTGCATGTTTAGAAAAAAGTGCAAAGGTGGCAGTAATAGAGAAGAGCGATTAAGGATTAGAGATTTCATGAAGGCTCCAAGCGGATGAAACACGAAATATATTGCATGATTCTTGAAGTGAACACTTGGAAAGGATAACACAACCCTCCGCAAATCTTGGTTTAATTCATATTAATGAAAAATCTTCTCCAGCCTTTTGGACATTAATGACAATCTTAACAGTTCCTGCACGATGAGCTATTAGAATTAAATATTAATAATTGCATATCTAGAAAGAAGTTTGAAGGTGGTGGGGATGGCAAAGAGAGATTAAGAATTGCACATTTCTTCGACCCACCAACCCGCGAAAGAGATTTCAGAAAATGGCCAAGTATGGAAAGAAGTCAACTCGACTTCAAAATAAGGTCACAAGTTATACTCAAGAGACGTGAGGGGCTGATGGTCAAATTGTATGTAAGTTTTTACTGCAAATTGTGTAACACAAAACAGGGAAAAATGACAGTTTTCAGTGGTCAATGTGTATATCACGGAATTTTGGGTGTTGTTTGTAGGTAGCAGAACCAAGGAAGGGCAATGTTGAGAAAGCCTAGCCAGGAAACTTCGATGGAAATAGTGGCCAAGTATGGAATGTGTAAGCGGTTGGTAGGACTCATGATATAAAAGCATGAGACATACTTGGAACAGGGCATATTGACGGGCTTGAAAACAAGGCCACAAGTTATACTCAGGAAACGTGAGGGCCCGATGGTCAAATTCTATGTATCCCAACTTTTGATTGCAAAATGTGTAACATAGAACATGGGACAATGATGGACTTTGACAATCAATTTGTATATTTTGGAACTCTGGGTGCTGTATATAAAAGTATGAGACATTCAGAAAAATGACACATTCAGAAAAACAACTAAGTAATCAGAAAAGGAAAGTAAACAAGAAAAATAAAGGGGAATTTCGTTGTCAATTTGTTGATCGAGGAAGTCTGGGTATTGTTTGTAGGCGGAGGAACCATGGAAATGCAATGTTGATCCCATCTACCCAAGAACCTGTGATCCAAAAAGTTTGTTGAATATGAAATGGGAAGTAGTTGATCGGACTTGTGATATAAAAGTATCAGTGGAAATTTGAAGATGTGATTCTGCCAACCTGTGCACCTAAAAATTTTCTAAAAAAATGACTATGTAACCATAAAGGGAAAGAAGAGGGAAAAAATAAAGGGGATGGCAATTTTTGGAAATGGGAATTGGTGTAACAAAGCCCCATTGATATTCTTAATAGTAACTATGAAGTGCATTAAATAGGTGAACAGGCTCTTCAATCAAGGAATAGATAAAGCGAGCCATGCTTATAGTTTCCAGGATGTGTTTGCATAAGATAAGTATCGAAAAGCCACAAGAAAATCAATTTTCAGATGTTTAAATAAAATTATTGTACTATCAACTTCACCATAAGTATAGCAACGACGAATTTGAATTTTAAGATGAATTTTAATTTTAATTTTCTGTGGTTTATATGATAGTTCCATTGGACTTCACATAGTATATATCCTTTTATTTCAAAATATTTCTGGAGATGAATTTTGCTAGGTTCATCGATCAAGGAAAAGTGTTAAAACAAGATACATACTACACTTGTTTCATAGCGCTTATATTAAAAGGAAAATCAGGTCCCGTATATTCTTTAAGATCATAGAAAAATTGCCAAGATCCTAAATGTATCATTAATTTTCCAGAATGAAGCATACAACCAAGATCTAAGTAAACACCAAATGTATTGAAATTCAAGGCACAAGGAAACACATGAACACAAAAGGCACCAAGTGAGATCCCACAAGGGTCCATAGAACAGTACACATTGACCTATGAATCAAACAATTTGATATAAAAAAAAATATACATGGCATTGGTTTTCTCTTACATATGATATATGTTCCCATGAGAAAATAAACGGGGCCATGAGATATGAACAAAAATCAGGTAAACACAAGATAATATAAAACCAACAGAGTTTCTCCATTGTATCCCAGCTATAACAAAACCCCCAAATGGGGAACAAGAAACTCGTCGATTAGTATTTTACCTAAATCAAGATCACTATGGACATTTTCTTCTCAAAGTGCCATGTTCTATCACTACCAATTTTAACAATGTCAAGTTTCCAATATTATCAGAAATGCCTGATGGTTCTACCCATAGGAGAAATCCATTTCGATAGTTTAAAGGATGGGACTGAGTTATTCACAGTTGGATACTTTGTATGGGGTTTTTCCTCATGCTTCCCATTTCTGTATTGAACAATCTTATGCACTTGTATATCAACAATAAATGCACCTTCCTATATGAATTCTAATGCAAGAACTCCCCAATCTCTATAGGGAGTTTTGAAGATCTCAAGCTCATGCTTCAATCCATTTTTAGCCTTTTTTTTTCAATTAGGGCACCGAGAAAATTCATATATCATACCATAAAAGTATAGTTGGAGATCATCTTCTATTTTATTTGGGTACCCAAAAAATGCAGAAATCTTTCCATGCCTATCTAGTTGGAAAACATTTTTCCAATTTGGGCACCCAAAAAGGTGCAGATTCCTCAAAGAAATATATAGCTAGCCACCATTTTTTTTTTTTTTGGACACCCCAACAAATATGAAAAATTCTTACTGTGAGATGCAAAAAAAACATCAAAATAACAACAACGATTCGATTTGTAGTTATATTCTCCTTGTTTTTTCAAGTGCACAAAAGAGACAAAATCTATGGAAAGAAAATTTTATAGCCATAGATGTAAACTCCGAAGAACTCAAGTCCCACAAACATTCATTTAGGTATTGAAGAAAAATTACAGACACACATGAGATTTTTCCATTTCCTACCAAAGCTTGATATGATATATATATATA
>ML782065.1:769207-794787 GCA_009831015.1 Picea engelmannii | reverse complement strand
ATTGTCCTCATTTAAGGTAAATTTGTTATGGATCCAAAAGTCATGCAGCATGTAGACACTATTTGCCTTTTTCTGTAGGTATACTTCATATGGTAATTCTACTAACCCAGAAAGCACATATTGTAACAGAGTCTATCTAATTATACAATGTATGATTGTGTTTCCCATGGTTTGGATGGCAGCATTGAGGCAATGTCTATATATGTAAAGGAATTTTTTATTTCATCATACACAATCAATTGTACCATAATTTATGAAAGCAAAGGCAGAAGGAGAGTTTTATTTGTCACATACAGGCTCAAAGGGGGTCGAGTATGCATTAATTGCAACCAAAACACTCTCAACCCGGGCACATGAGCATAACAATTAATATATTGAACAATATAATATACAACTGCATAACAAAAAAAGAAAAAATGCAGAAAATTGGTGAAGGCAATTTGTATGAGCAAAGTGAGGAGGAAATTGTAGATGTATATGCACAACAGTTGTATATCTAGTTAGTTTCTTGAGATCTTGTACTATGTCTGTTTGCAATTTTGTTACAAAATGTTGCTTGGGTTGTGCGAAAGATCCTTTCTTTAACATCTCTTTTCTTTTTTATATTTTTGAAGAGCATAAGTGGAAATTGTCCTTTATGCAATTGTTGTTCCATTGAGGAAAAAAAATTTGAATAGGTGTTGAACAATTGCAATTGCAACATGGAGCAATGCAGTAGTTGTGTAACATCACCGAGATACATGGACATGTGAAAATAAATGACAAAAATGGATATGGAGAACGATACCATTTCTTTGTCATTGTGTGAATCTTGATTGTTTATATGGAGAATGTGCTGTGAGAGAAGATTTCTCGTGAGTGTGACAATTGCACCAATGGTTCCGATTGGGTAAGTGTCGTTGCTCTCTACAAGTTGGTTTATTGTTGTATCTGGGATGAAATGATATTATGAACAAATCGTGGGAATTTTTTCCACAATACTTGTTTCGTTGAGCGATATAATCCAATCACAATCACCACAATCATATACTATTTTGGGAAATATATTAAAATTTGTAATGGATATCCCATTACCCGTAAATATATTTTTTTCCTATTTCTGGACAAGTTCTGTGGGAATAGTTAGTGTGACTATCATTAGGGCTTCGTTCTCTGTCATGTTAGCATGCATAATGGATCTAGTTTTGTTTTCCTTGTCCAAGCAGGTGCTATAGATGACCATTTGTCCCCGATGAACACTTGTCTAGTTTGACAGTTGTTCAATCCCTCTATTGATAGTATTTTGGGTGTTATAAGTTTAGACATGGTGACATTTTTTGAACAGGAAAAGTAATGATAATGGTAGTCTGCAGTATTTTTTTGTTTTCTTTTCTCCTGGCATAAATGTACAAGTAGAAGCACAACTTGTATGAAGTATGGAGCCAGACTTTTTCAACCAGACCTCTTAGTCTACGAAACTTATGCAATGTTTGACGTTTCACTTGCACTCGTTGATACTTCTTGTGAACTACAAAGTATGTGTTGCATATGACATCAAGATATTTATCATGTCATAGATGAATAAATAGCTGAGGATATTTTTTTGGTAAACATATGAGGAACACAATGTATGAATCTTTACCTTTGGCCTTGTCGGTCTGTTGATGTTTGTGATGATTGACTGCACATGGCCATGTCACTAGTCCAATGTTTTTTTATGCAAGCATGTGTAGATGAACATCGGAAGGACTAAATAAGAATATGCATTGTATATTGTCCATAATTGTTATGAATGTCACATACAGGGTCGAAGGAGATGGAATACGAAATAGGGTGTTAAGGGATACTCAGGTAATATGAGGACCCTACGGTCAAATTGTATGCTTCATATTTTTTGACTGAAAAAATGTGTAACAGAGAATAGGGAATGATGGGGGGTTGGAAGGTCAATCTGTATATCATGGAACCTCCAAAACTAGAGGCGCAATCTTGAACCCTCCAACCTGGGAACTTGCGATCGAAAAAGTGGCTAAGTATGGAATGAGGAAACCATCGACCGGATTTGTGATATAGAAGAATGAGTATAAATGTGAACCCAAGAGTCCTCCAACCTGCAGACCTAGACATTTTTGGAAAGACAACTAATAAAATAAACCAGAAAGAAAATGTAGATGAGAAAAACGAAGAGGAATTTGGTTAAGTATAGAAGAGGGAAAAAAAGGGATAATAGAAAGTGGGAAAATTAGAAACAGGGAGGTCTATTTTTGGAAGCAGGAAGTATCAATAAAGGCCCATTGTTTCCAAATCATCATTTTCTAGTCCAAAATTATATACACCCACCCATTTTGTGTGTTGTATTTACTATCATAGTTGGTATACCTTTTCAAAGATTGTACCTTAGCCCCCTTTGTTGT
The DNA here is from genome assembly GCA_009831015.1 of Picea engelmannii. Lineage (NCBI taxonomy): Eukaryota > Viridiplantae > Streptophyta > Pinopsida > Pinales > Pinaceae > Picea > Picea engelmannii. The sequence goes on along the minus strand of ML782065.1, from coordinate 792,394 downwards.
GGCATATAAGAATTCATCTTCCTGTCCAACTATTATGTTTCTTTCAATGCAACAATGTCGAACATATAGTGGACATGAAGGTAAGTTAGCATGTAGAAATACATGTAAAAGAAATAAATATTGTTCTATTTATTTCAATGTAGCAACAAAAAGAATACAATTCACATGAGGATAAGTTACTATGTAGAAAGATACGTAGTATCTACATACAATAAATTAGTTGCAAAGTAGTAGAACAAGTAGAAAAACTATACAGACAATAAATGAAATACTAAACACTAGAATATGAAATAAGAGTAGAGGAACGAACCTTTGTATCTCCTATTCTACATTTGTGGAAAATAGTCCATCGTCTTCTCCAACTATTTTGTTTGTTTAAATGTAGCAATGTAGAAAAAATACAATTGACATGAAGGAAGTTGGTATGCAAGAAGACATGTAAAAAGATAAATAGAGTTCAATTTATTTCAATGTAGAGGAACAAAAAATACAAAGGACATGAAGATAAGTTATTATATAGGAAGATACACAATGTATACATACAATAAATTAGGTGAACACATATACAGACAATAAATGAAATACAAAACAATGGAATATGAAATAACAATACAAGCATGCACCTTTGTATCTCCTCTTCTACATTTGCGGTAAATACTCCTTCGTCTTCTCCAGTTATTCTGTTTGTTTCAATGTGGGAATGTGCAAAATACAATGAATATGAGCGGAAGCTAGTATGTAGGGGAGAACAAGTAATATGTACATACAGTAAATGAGAATCAAGGAATAGAATAAAAGATAGTTAGAAACATGAAATTTTTCTTTTCTTCATCCATGGTTGTAATTATATAGAGCTTTTCCTGCCCAAAATATATTACAAGCCAGAAAATATTAAGAAATTGCATGGCCATAGTTGAATGATTCTGGTTTTGTGGAGCAAAGTATCCAGATATTCTTTGAGACATGGAAATATTATTTTGCAGTATATTGGATGTACATCTCATATTTCATGTACAAGACAAATTGTATTGTGGTCAGACTAGTCTGTGTACAATATAAAGAGGTTGTATTGTGATATGGGCACATTTCAACATATATGATTAATAAGTGTGTTTTGCACATGTTTTATCTTAACAAAAAGACAACAAACATTGTAATTGCACATGTAGTTGTCCAATTATTTGTTAAGCCATTATTTTGTATCATGTCAACACTTAAGTAACCTAGAATGATAATGGTTTCGTCCAAATGTAAATGGTTTGATGCAGTTGAGAACACATTCATTATGCTAGCAATGTTTCACTCCAAGAAACATAGAAACTGAATATTGCAATTTGCAATTCACGGAACACCACTCTTTCTAGCACCATATCAATATCCTTTTCTTCTACAAGAACATTTTTCAAATGCATGTAGGTATGGTTTAGAGCTAGGAAAAACAATTGGAGAAAAAGTTAAGAGCTTGATAGATGGGCACAGGACATGCGTCAGATCTCGACTTCTCTAGACACGAAAAATGATAGAACTACAGGTCCACTTGTGGGTCTAGTACCTAAACACCGCAAAGTGAAAAAAAACAACTCCAACTATCGACGTAGGACCCCAAACCTACAAAGCCTAATAAAACAAAAGAAAACAACAAACAACAAACCGGCGAGGAAGCATAAACATGCCCAATTGCAGCCCTAAGAACTCAAACCCGCAAACTTGAACCAAACAACAACAAGAAGAAACTGACAAACCAATGAACCAACGAACAAGCAACAACCACTGAACCAGTAAACAACATATGCATCTCCAATGATTAGAAAATTAAAGCCCAAGCACAAAAGGAACCTGAAACATATGACGAGCATGTCAGTAGAAATAATTGAAAAAATTCTTACTTGCAAATTGAAAACAATAAACAACAAAGAACAAATATAAATGAAATTATGGCATCAAAACTTACTCCACAACAATGAACGACAGAAGAGTGGGTCGAATTGTGGGTGCAGTACTTGGACCCCACAAAGTAAAAAAAAAAAAACTCCAACTGTGGATGTAGGACCCCAACTGATCTAGATGGATATTGGTGGCCACCCACCTTTTCCAACTGGCTCAAAACAATTTTATGGCAATTTTGACAATTTACTATTTTTAGCAGTTTTAACTTCCAGGGCCATTTTGAGGGCCTAAATCAAGGTTTCTTGGTATAGAGATCTTTAATTATAGTTTATGGCATTATTGATCCCCCAAAATGAATCTCCTCGGTGATACCTTTCCAATGGGCTATCACACGCCTAAAACGGAGATCGTATGCAAAAGTTACGACCCCGGGAAGTTGATGTACTAACTTACCCAAACAGGGCCCACATGACTTTTGGCGCTTCATCTCCTAGGTTTAGATTTTTGGATGTCTAGATTTTTTGACATTCTTTCTTAATGTAAAAATTCCTTTAGAGCCTCATTGTAATCTTCTTCTAGTGAATGCGCACTTCTGTAACATCTCTTCTCAAAGATAAGCCGCCACCATTCCAACAAGCTTGTTTCCGTTGCATTTTATAGTTTCATCTTATTTCGTTATTGAATAGAAAACCAGTTGTATTGTATATCTGTTATTTTGTGTTAAGAACAAGTTAATAATCTGTATTCATTTCATTCTACTCATAAAATCCAGATCTATGGTATTAGAGCGGTCTGCTCCTTGTCGTCTTAATGCATGTCCCCAACGAGGTCGGAGTACAAAGAGTTGGATCTCGAGCTTGTTTCTCTTGAGGAAAGAAGCTCTCGCATGCCCAAGTGACCTCCGATGGTAGGAGAAAAATAATATGATAGGATAGGAGATCCTTTCAAACTGTTGATTGAGAAATCCCTCACGCAACAGAGGAATGAGATGATCGATAGTTTCGCGCAAATCCTTCGGCGACTACCAACATATGTCGCATCATTTTCAAATGAAAGAGATGCCCCCTTCAAGCTACAAATAAACTTTGATATTACTATATTTTAAGGTCATATAGACGCAGATGTTGTAGATAGGTAGTTGAATCTACTAGAAGGTTATTTTTTTGTTCATAAATTTTCAAATCGAGAAAAGATTACTTTTGCGCGCCTCAAAGTCATTCTCCATGTCAAAGATTGGTGGGAAACTTTCTGTGAGGAAAAGGAAATAGAATAAACCTCATTATTTTCAATCACATCCACCTAGGAATCCTTCAGGGATGCTATTAAGGAACAATACTACCTTGTCGGTAGTTATGACGACCTGTATACCAAATGGACCACACTACAGAAAGAAAGAGACCAAGCAGTGCCAGATTTCACAAATATCTTCCATACCTTGCGCACCAAGTTGGGTATCAAAGATTCAGAGTGACATCTGGTGCTCAAGTATCGCAGTGCTGTACATAGATACATCCATACCAAAATGGAATTTATGGACATCTCATCTTTGGGTGTAGCCTACGAATATGTCGTCAAAATCGAGCAGAAGCTCAAACAAAAGACGCGGCAATTTGGGCCTGGGAACCCCTCACAACAAAATCTAGGATAGAGAAAATATGGAAATTATTAGGACAACCAGTACAAGCCACAAGTAAAGAATGACACTGGAAAGACAAAGAAAGATACCAAGAAGTGGTGTCAATTACATAAGATCCCTTGGCATAACACTATTGACTCCCGATCAAAGCAGTAATTGGTGGCCGAAGTGAAAGCCTCTGAATCAGATGCGAATTCTGAATCCGAGACAGAACCAAAAAAGGGAAGATGGATTATTGACATGAAACCCAGTGCCACCATTGCTACCACCAAGCTCCAGCCTAGTGAACCAGACGAGCTAGAAGAAGGAGAGTGCCTCTTCCATTCATAGATGTGGGTAAAAGGCACCCCACTGCACTTCATCGTTGATAGCAGTAGCTAGAAGAACCTCATCTCAACAGAGGTCGTCAAGCGACTAGACCTACAAACAACGCCGCACCCATAACCCTACACCATTGGATGGCTCCACGAAGGAAGCGATCTTTGTGTCAGCCAACAGTGTCGACTGTCGTATGGAATCAAGCCCTTCAAAGATGAGGTATTGTGTGATGTTTCTCCTATCGAAGTTTGTGATGTTCTTTTGGGAAAACCTTATTTATGGAAACGTCATGTTGTATATGAGTCTAGGCTTTGTAGTGTTATTATTACTTTGAACAGGAAATTGTATAGGATACCCGAGGCAGTCCCACCTAGTGTTATTTCCTTGATCTCTGCTAAGCAATGCAGGAAGGTCATCTCTCAGACGAGGAAATTTGTCTTCTTCATGATTCTCTCTCAGAATAAGCAAAAGATCATAGCCAAATCCAAGGTATCTGCGGAAGACCTCTCCACATAACAGAAGCAAATAGATAAGGTCGTGGAAGAATACTCAGATATCTTCTCCTCGCCTACAGGGGTACCTATGCACTTCCAGGTCAAGCACCTCATTGATCTGAACCTTGGTGCACTGCTACCCAATGGGCTAGTCTATCATCTCTCTTTGTCAGAGAATGAGGAGATCAAGTGAAAAATCTAAGAACTGCTCCACAAGGGAAACATACACCCCAGGTCATCACCTTGCGGGAGCCCAATCGTGCTGGTACAGAAGTAATATGGAACCTGGCGACTCTGTATTGATTACCAGGCTCTAAATAAAATCATTGTCACAAACCAGTACCTGATTCCCTGAATCGATGACCTCCTTGATCAACTCACGGGGGCCAAATACTTCAGTAAAATTGATCTAAAGTCTGGCTACCACCAGGTCCCGATAGAACAAATAGATGTATGGAAGACCACCTTCAAGTCAAAGGAAGGACTTTTTGAATGGTTTTTCATGCCCTTTGGTTTGAAAAATGCTCCAGCCACTTTCATGAGGATGATGGACGATATCCTGTGACCATTCACCAATACTTTTGTAGTGGTGTATCTGGATGAAATTCTAATTTACAACAAGACTTGGGCCGAACACTTGTAACATATTCAACAGGTTCTACACACCCTGTGGCAGCACAAGCTATACGCCAACCTAGAAAAATGCTCCTTCAGCATGGACAGGGTCCATTACTTGGGCTACATCATTGATCACCATGGTGTACATGTGGATCCAACCAAGATCCAAGTCATCCGTGATTGGTCAACCCTAACAACACTCACTGAGCTTCAGAGCTTCTTGGGACTTGCTAATTTCCACCGCATTTTCGTGTTGGGTTTCTCCCATATTGTTGGGCCCTTAGCCAATTAAATAGGGGTAGCGGTAAGGATAAATTTGTGTGGGGCCAGTCCCAACAATAAGTGTTTGATGATTTGAAGCAGTGCTTGTGCTCAGGCCAAGTACTTTCACTACCAGACCTGCAGGATCCCTTTGAGATCAAGATAGATGCTTTATACTATGTTCTGGGTGCCCTTCTCACTCAGCACGACCACCCCCTGGCCTATCATAGTGAGACACTGTCATATATTGTCTGTAAGTACCCTACTTATGACAAAGAAATGTACTCCATTGTGCAAGCATGTCGCCAGTGGAGACATTACATTCTTGGGAAGGAGACAATCATCCACACTGATCATAAGCCACTGTAGTTCATGTAGACACAAGGAAAATTGCAGAATGACTGCCATCAAAAGTGGTCCACATATGCCCAAAGGGGTTGTATCCAATGGTGGAAAGCGAGGAGTTTTTCAATGTTGGGCAAGGTTCAATTCTCATGAGGGCTTTACCTGGAGCCATGGGGAGACCTTGAGGTAGTGGTCGAACGTGTGGTTGCACCCAGAGATACTATAATAAATGGTACCATGACCCGTGCACACATATGTGGATCAAATCCCAACCCCATGTCCTTCAACTTTGTAAAGTCCCTGAGGTGTAGGATAGTCGGTGACGGAGGGCTTTGTTAAACCACTTCGTGTTGTTAAAGTCACCAGTTTGAAACCTGCGAGGACAAAAAATCCAACCATGTTAAGGGTTGGTGTGGCTCAGGCCGGGTGCAATCCCCAGGTGATTTTGACGGCTTAGATGCCCCTGAGTCGCAGTTTCTCAAGCCACAGGTCAATCGCATAGCCAACAAGTTCCTCACAAATTAACAAACAAACAGAAAAAATGTGGTCCACATACCTGCAGCAATTCCACCTCAACATCAAGTATAAAATAGGAACCACCAAGCCCATCATTGATTGCCTCAGCAGACTACCAGTCATGACACTCACCACGGTGCTAGACTCTTGTAGGCATGAGACATCTGGATGGCCCCAACTCTATGATACAAACCCCTGACTTCGCCGCCACCTACCAAATGTTGGGTGCAAATGTCGTTGTCGATAATTTCCATCTTCAGGATGGGTTGTTGTGTCATCTAGGCCATATCTTTGTTCCATCAAGTGAGCGAGCGAAGCTGATCTGGGAAGCCTACTACAGTTGGGTGGCAGGACACTTCGGCATAAAAAATACAGTGATGATGCTACAAAAACATTTCTACTGGTTGAAACTTCAACAGGAGGTCGGCAAGTATATCAGGTCATGCACTGCCTGTGCTATTACCAAACTCACCACCAAGAAACAAGGCCTATACACCCCTCTTCCTACTCCTGATAGGCCATGGGAATCAATCTCAATGGACTACATGTCGGGCCTCCCATCCACCAAGCGAGGAAATGATTTTTTTTTTTTGGTTGTTGATCACTTTTCTAATATGGTGATTCTAGTTTCCTGCAAGAAGAGCATCACAATAGAGGCCACTGCCAAGCTCTTCTTTGAACAAGTCTGGGTACATTTTGGAATCCCACAAACCATTGTCTCAGATCGGGATAGTCAATTTCTCAACACATTTTGGTCGAGCCTCTGGTCACTATTGGACAACAAGCTCACCAAATCCACAGCCTTCCACCCCTAGATAGATGGTCAAACCGAGGTTGTAAATCGAATGATTGTGCATATCCTTCACATGCATAATTCAAATCACCCTCACACATGGGATGATATCCTTCCCTATGTCCAACATAGATACAATCGAGCCTTGCATAGCTCAACCGGCCACAACCCCTTTCAAGTGGGGTTGGGATTTCAACCGTTGGGTCCCATAGATGTTGCGCTTCCCCTTGCGGTCACCTCGATTGACTCATCTTGTGCTCCAACTGAAGTTGACAAAGCCACCTGGTTCATTGAATGGATCCAACATAGCTGCCAATAAGTTTAGGATATCCTACAGAAGTCCAATTACAAGTACAAACAACGCCATGAACAACATCAAGTGTTGCATAAGTTTTAGGTGGGCGACAAAGTTTCATTGCACTTGCAGAAAGAAAACCTTACATGACCCCATAGAAAGCTTCTCCCACTCCATTATGGACCGTACACTATCACCAAGGTCATGGGGGATAACTCTTTTGAGCTCAACATTCCTCCCTTCCTTGGCCTGCACCCAGTGTTCAACGTGGATCTCCTTCGCCCTTATTTCCCACCATTATTGGACACCTCAGAAGTAGCAGAATAACTGACACCAATAGAGATCAACCCTGACTACATACAAAAAGCATCCAATGATCAGATTGTGGACAGACAGATCAAGGGTACTTGACAACAAAGGATCTAGCTTTATCGAGTCATCAAAGCAGGGCAGCTCCTGCACCAAGGCAAGTGGCTCACCCGGGGCCAAATTCAGTAGAAATTTCCTCATCTAATGGGGGACATCAAAAAAATGGAGACCATTTCTTCCTAAGGAGGGAGGATTTATCCAAATGGATATCAATGGCCACCCACCTTTTCCAACTGGCTTAAAATAGTTTTCTGACAATTTTGGCAATTTACTATTTTTAGCAGTTTTAACTTCCGGGGCCATTTTGAGGGCCTAAATGAAGGTTTTTGGTATCGAGCTACTCAATGATACTTCAAGTCATGATTGAGCCCCCAAAATGAATCTCCTTGATGATACCTTTCCAACGAGCTATAACACGCCTAAAACGGAGATCGTATGAAAATGTTACGACCCCGAGAAGTTGATGTACTAACTTACCCAAATGGAGCCCACGTGACTTTTGGCACTTCATCTCCTAGGGTTAGGTTTTTGGATGTCTAGGATTTTTGGAATTCTTTCTTATTGTAAAAAGGCCTTCAGATCCTCATTGTAATCTTCTTCTGGCGAATGCGTCCCACTATCACATCTCTTCTCAAAGATAAGCCGCCACCATTCCAACAAGCTTGTTTCCGTTGCATTTTACAGTTTCAGCTTATTTCGTTATTGAATAGAAAACCATTTTTACTGTATCTCTGTTTGTTTTTGTTAAGCACTTGTTAATAATATGTATTCATTACGTTTTTCTCATAAAATCTAGATCACCAACCCTGTAATGTTGAAGTAAAAAAAAGCAAGTAACAAGCACCAACAAGTCCAACCGCAGGTGTAGGTCCCCAACCTTGCAAAGTTGAATCAAATAAGAAGAAGAAGCAATCGATGAACCAACGAACAAGAAGTACCCATTGAACTGGTAAACAATGTATGTATCTTCAACGATGACCAAATTGCATTCCAAGAATAGAAGAAGTATGAAACATACAATGGCTATGCAACTAGCAGTAGACAAAAATATTGTCCAAATTTACTACAACATTGTATGGAAAAATTCGAGGAAAAATGTACTGTGAAAATACTATATAGGTAAACATTTAAGGTTTTCAAGTTGTTTAAGGTCCTCGCAGTATGTAAACATTTAAGTTGTCAGGCCTATTTAAGGACCTCGCGCTATGTAAACATTTAAGTTATCAAGCCTATTTAAACACCTTAAAAAAAGTGTTAATGCTATAAACCTTCAATATGTAAACATTTCAATGCAAATAGAAATAATAAAAAATTTAAAAAACAAAGTCGATGCTCAGAAGTTTCAGTATGTAAACATTTCAGTAAAAATGTAATAAAAATTAAAAATGAGCATCTAAGCTCAAAAATTTGGATATCTAAACATTTACAACTTTGGGAACAATGAAGCTGCAAATAAGAGCTCCAATATATTTTCCAATGAGACGATGACATATAAGGTTTTTTTTATTACATAAAAACTAATGTTTTTACTTCTATAGTTTGAAGAGTACAGATGATGCAAAAATTTATAGTCAAAGGACATATTAATATGATGTCAATCAATTATTGATCGCTATAGTCTTGCTACGCCTTCGACAGGGACTAATAAGAGACACCATTATTTTTTAGATTTATCAATTAGTATAAGGATTAGTCTAGGATTCATCCTAACTTTGAATCTATTTAGGGATGACAAAACCAAATTTTGTTGATGTAAGCATATTTTAAAGTAGAAAATTTGATAAAATATTTGCACCTCTATCATGATTAAGATGATTATAGTATTGTTAAAATCAAAAGGTTAGGGAAGGATAATAATAACCACATTTAATCATCTCACCCATTATGTGAGCATAGCTTTCCATATATAATAAAAAGATAGTAAGATATTTAGGTCATTAATAGGGTGAATAGTAATATGATGATATAGTTGAATCACAATTAAAAAAATAAGATGACAAAAATGATATACATATATATTACATAATACTCCATTGAAATATGTCTTATTTATCTTTTGTTTTAGTAATACCTATCATATTTGTTATTCTTTTATCACTATTGTAATACCCTTAGGTTTAACTCAGTTGTACATATACATGTAAATGTTTTACAGGTCGATGAGTCAGGTTAATATAGATCAAAAGGATTATCTAATTATTAGGCCAGAGAGTTTATATGCTAAATGCCAATGAACCTATTTTTTTAATATGTAAACACTCATATTATTAATGAAAAAACACCAGTATGTAGATAAACCACATAAAAGAGTATGGGGGACTAAAATCTACTCGAGAGGGAAAGGGGGGCTAAGAGTCTAGGAAGGGGATAAGCTATGGGGCATAATCCCCATGAAATATTATAATATAATTCCTTAAAGCTACAGTAATGGATATTAATATATATCCTAAATCTCTAAAGTAGGGACAAGGGAGTCCCTTTGAGTGACAAGTGTCTTAAAATACACATGCATATATATGTGTGTGGGGGGGGGATATAGTGTGAATGAGACATTACGGATTATCCTGACTATTCCTTCATGGGAGGAAGTTGTGAGTCGTACCTTACGATACTAGACAGACTATAATGAGGAACTTGTACTTGTACTGTTAGCGCGAGATATGAATTGAAGAAGCGATTGTCATGTCATATTAGAGAAGAAGCAGGATGTCGGGCATGTGAGTAGTTCTCTAGGCGAGAAACTACTCAAAATTGTTCCATGGTGTGTTGGGAAATAGATCCGAGGCTCGGAGACTTCCTATCCAGAATGTTGTTGAAGCCCCAGAAGGGAAGTGGGGAAACCGAGGGACTGTTGAGAAGATAAGGGGCACACTTCCTAGGTTGGGAAAAACATGTGGAGAAAGAGAGACTATAGGGTAGTTTCATCAGTTGGCACCTTGAACGAAGCAATTATGTTTCTTATCAGACCTTAGACTAGCTTAGTATTCTGTTTTCCTTGGTAGAGTTTATCCCCAGATCCAGGGTGACCTGCTGCTGCTTAGAGTTATGAGTAGTGCAGTCTAAGGCTAGGAGGAATGTGGAAGGTCTGCTTGCAGTTGGCATTTATTTCTGAGATAAGTGTCATTCCTGTGCTTATTTCAATTATTGTGTGTGTGTAATTATGGGTTTTTTTTCATGTAATGTCTATTGTTTAACTCTATATATGAATTTTTATTTTTTCATACATGTTACTATTTTCCGCTTGACTCTATTCATATGAAGAACTGATTATTTAATTTAATGGTATCAAAATTTGTAATTCTACATGGCGTGGCCAACTCAGGGCTATGTACATTACAAGAGAAATTTTTTTGAGTCCCTAATAATGAGGAAAATACAAATTGGTATCAAAATTGTAAATATAAAGGAATTTTAAAGTGGCATTTCCTAGCCAAGGTGACTCGGGACATTACAAATTGGTATCAGAGCCCAACTTGCAACATTAAGCGTGCATGGGCCATTTAACAAAGTGCTAAAGTGATATTTCATAATTTACAAGAAAATTGTTTGACATAATGTCAAAAAGAGTTCGTTTGTAGTTTATTTTGCAAAAGTGTTTATTTTTTTTTTGTGGTGGAAACAAAAGCAACCAAGTGAAATTGGGCAAAAGCCCCAATTTCTTATAGCTAATTAATGGAAAATTCAAAGTGAAAAAGTCAAATTTGAAAGAAGCATAAAGACGTTTATGTACTAGGATTGAATTGGTTGTACTACTCTTAGTCACATATCTTTAATGACGTCCCAAGAAGGAATTTCATTTTGGATGAATTTAAGGATTTTTTAGAGTTTCTTGAAAATGTGTGAAATTGGAAACTTTTTGGTATTTTTTCATACGTTGACATCATCATGACATGGGGGGGGCACATGTTAGTTGATGTGGAGACATGTTAAGTGTGCTTCCATGGTGGTAGGTACAAGGAGGCTAGGAGATGAAAATAATCTAAGTATTATATTTATGCTTTCATGACTCTGTGAGTCCGAAAGTCTGAAGAAGTGGGAAAGGGGATAAGTTTTTGGACTTAGTATGAGTCTGTGAGTCTGTGAAGACAAAACAATAGTTAATTCTTGGGACATATTGTGATTATGTGAGTGCATGAGTCCAAATATCTGAAGAAGTGGAAGAATGGCTAAGTGTTGGGACATATTTTGAGTGTGTGGGTCCCCGAGTCCGTAAGTTTGAAAGTCCTAAGAAGTGGGAAAATGGCTAAGTGTTGGGACAATTGTGAGTCTGTGAGTCTGCAAGTTTGTGAGTCTGAATGTCTGAAAAAATGGAAAATGGCTAAGTGTTGGGACTTATGAGTCTGTGAGTCCACGAAGATGGAAAAATGGCTAATTGTTGGGACTTATTGTGGGTCCGCAAATCTGAAAGTCCGAATAACTGGAGAAATGCCTAATTGATGGTAATTATTGTGATTCCGTGAGTTCGAAAGTCTGAAGAAGTGGAAAATTTCTAAGTGTTCGGACTTATTATGAGTCTATGAGTCTGTAAATATGGAAAAATATCCAAGTGTTGGGACTTATGATGAGTCTGTGAGTCTGCAAGTCTGTGAGTCTACAAGTCTGTGAGTCAGAAACTTAGAATAAGTAGAAAAATGGCTAAGTGTTGTGACTTATTGTGAGTCCTTGAATCCATGAGCATGAAAGTCTAAAGAAGTGAAAAAATGGGTAAGTGTTGGGACTTAGGATGAGTCTGTGAGTCTGCAAAGACATGAAAATGGCTAAGTGTGGAAACATTTTTGATGAACTCATGGACTTATGTGAGTCCATGAGTCTGTGAGTCTGTGAATCCAAGGAAGTGGAAAAATGGCTATGTGTGGAAATGTTTTTGATGAACTCATGGACTTATGTGAGTCTATGAGTTTGTGAGTCTATGAGTCCAAAGAAGTGGAAAAATGGGTAAGTGTTTGGGCTTAGTATGATTCAGTGAGTTTGTAAAGATGAAAAAATGGCTAAGTGTTTGGACTTAGTATAAGTTTTTGAGTCCAAAAAGATGGAAAAATGGATAAGTGTTGGGACTTAGTATGAGTCTATAAGTCCAAAAAGACAAAAAAATGGATAAGTGTTGAGACTTTTTTGGACAGACTTATGTAAGAAAGATTACAAGTCCATGAGTTCGTGAGTCTGAAGAAGTGGAAAAATGGTTAAGTGTTGGTACTTATCATAAGTCTTTTAGTCTGAGAGACCGGGAGTCCAAAGAAGTGGAAAAATGGCTAAGTGTTGGGACTTATCATGAGTGTGTGAGTTAGTGAGTTCATGAGTCCATAATTCCGAAGAAGTAGAAAATGGTTAAGTATGAGAATGTTTCAGATGAAATTATGAAAGAGAGAGTTATGATTCCATGAGTCTGTGAGTCTATCTAGTCCGCATAGATGAAAGTAATCTAAGTATTGAGACTTTTTGGGAATATTCATAAAATAAATAATTATGATACATTATTAGAACATAATCATATGAAATTTTATGTAATTGTAAATTATTAACCTTAACAAATTTTGTTGGCTACACATTTTCTAGAATTAACAACATTTAGATCAGAACAGGATCAACACAAAGTTTATAATCACAGAGGAGGCACAAATGAATTACATCCATGAATATGAGATTAGAGGGTTGTATGTCGATATAGGCAATGAAGTTACGAATTAAAATAGACATGGAGAAGGCAAGGAAGAAAGCATGAACATGGCAGAGACCATAAAAAGTTTGAAAAATGATATCCAAAGTTATAAGGTTGATAATAAGAGGCTTATGAAATCCAAGGAACAATAGGAAGACTTCAACATTAGGTTACTGCAGATCTTGCACACAACAAATAAGAATATGGATAAGGATACTGAGGCGAGAAAATTAGGGATTCAAATGTATCACAATCAGAGGGGAAGAACAAGAAGTGTTTGAATACATCACCATAATTCTCTAGGTCATTCCACTAAGAGAGCACATAGACATTCTAGTCCATTCCTTGTTAGGAAGCATAAGAAAAGGTCTAAGGTGGATGAGCTACAAGGGGAAATAAAAAAAATCAAGACTCCTACATTTGATGGTGAGAACAAGAAGAATGAGGATGCAGAGACATGGTTGTTAGTCATGAGAAAGTATTTCCAATTCCATAACTACTCTTCATAAGAAGAAGAAATAATTTCAATTTATTATCTCAAGGGAAAAGCATCAATGTGGTGGGATCAATTTGTGCAGGTACAACACATTGATGAGAAGGTCACTTGGAGGCAATTCAAGAGGTATTTCCAAAAGAAATACTTGACTAAGTGATACTATGATAACAAAATGAAGGAGCTCTTTGAACTCCAGCTTGGGAGTATGACCATAGATGAATATGAAAGGAAGTTTTTAGAGTTTCTAAAGTATGTTTCTTTCATCAAGTAGGAGAAAGTTAAAATTTAGAGGTACCTGAGTGGGCTGCCATATTTTATAAGTGATAAGATACAATATGACAATCCTAAGACAGTAGATGAAATTATAAAGAGGGATAAATTCCTTTATTACTATCATAGAGGAAGACCAACTTTCCAAAGGATGTGGGAAAACAAAAATAAAAGTATGATGGATCAGAGGAAGAAGGGAACCAAGCCACCATTATTCAGAAATAATTCTCAATAAAAACCAACCTCTAAAAAACCCAGAATGACCAAGGCAATAGGGAAAATACCAAGGAAGCCACCTATTCAATGTTGGTGTCGTGGAGGAGATCATGTGTTGAGAGATTTCCCTCACAGAGGTTGAGAAGTGAAGAATTCTTACAATGTATAGCAGGATAAAAAAATGGAGGAAATCAGAAGAAGGGTACAAAGGATCTATGCATCTCTAGATAACAAACAAGATAATTTTCAGTTACACATGATTGAAGTGGAGGGTAAAATCAACAGCCAAACCATTGCTATTTTAATTCATTCAGGATCTATTCATAATTATCTGGATCTTATGATGGTGTAAATATTTCAATTTCCAAGAATAAATCTTGGAAAACCTTGGATGGTGAAGCTAGCTACAAGAACTAAAAGAAAAATTAATGAGGTGGTTAAGGCATGTTCAATGGATATGAATGGATTGAGCACCAAGGAATATTTGAACATAATACCTTTAGGTTCCTATGAATTCCTAATTAGTATGGATTGGTTGGACCAACATCAAGTTGTTCTAGACTTTTATTATAAGGAATTTAGTTTCTTGGATAAGACAGAGAATTTAAGGACAATACATGGAAATCCCAGAGTAGTAACTGTTAGAAAAATTTCAACCTTGGAGCTGAAGAAACTTTATAGGAAAGAGTGTCAAATATTTTCATCACATATGGTAGAGACACCTAAAGAGAAGGTACAAAATATTGAAGATTATGCAATCCTAAGAGAGTTTGAAGATGTATCCAAGGTGTTAGCACATAGAATTGTAGGGTTAAAAAAAAGTCACTTTTTTTTGGTTTATAAGACATAGTTTTTTATTCTTTATGTTATGGTCATAAACTTAGGTTTTTTTTTTAATAATTGGAGTTATGTCTAGCCTTGGTCTAGAGTATTTGGGTTATGTAATTTTTCATCATGACAATGTAAATAAACCCCTATGAGTCACAACTTTTATTTTTAGATCATTACCTTGACATGTCACACCTCCAAGTTGTAGACAAGGTTCCTCTTGTCACCATCCATCTGTATAACTGTCAATTCAAAGTTAGGTGTATGTGTTGCCAACTCACTACGAGAGTTGGCAACTTACTCCAAGTACCTCATTCATTCATTTGTCATAATTTAAATTAAGGAATCCTGTGAAAGAGGATTTTAATGTTTTAAGAGCCTACATTTAACCACATCTTCAGGGATTATGTCATAAGATATACTAACATTTTCCTCGAAGTGTACAAACTCTATTTGAGTTTGGCCCTGCAAACTAGGGGTGCCAACTGGATGAAGAGGATATTTGGAGGTTGGATATCTTGTAGACATATATGTTCAAATTCACAGACATCAACATCAATCTTAGGTTCACTAGGTACTCCATGAGAATTTTCATGTTGTTAAAGGGTTGAGAGAGGGGTTTTTACTATTTTATCTACTAGCACTGCAAACCCTCTGTTTTTTGAATTGGTTGAAACCCTTGTTTTATGCATCATTTTGAAGTGTAATCTTAATCCATTGAGGATACCTCTATCAAAATTGAAGTGTATGGTCAAATCATTTGAGAGCCTAGCCTAAAATTGCATACTTCAATAGTGTTGCAAATTGCTATCTATGTTGTTGAAACCCTATTATTAGCAAGAAACTTCAATTGTCTTCCTTTCATTACAAATCCAAATGTTTTTTCCTTTAATCCTCCTTATTTAAAAGTTATCTATCTCATATCATTGATGTATATAAATATTTGGACAAGGTGGACTCTAGGAAAACAATTATGTCATTAAACCATAAAAATATTGTCCACTATGTTTTCACGCACCAACTATCATAATAAATTACAGAAATCGGCCAAACAATGATTATACATATTGGCCAAGGTGACTATCAGAAGAATCTCCAGAACCAAAATATGAAGACATTGAGCCTCCATAACTAGCATAAATTTTGGTCAAATTTCTTGTTTCATGCATTTTACAACATTTTTGTGATGGCTATGTTTTGTAAACCATGATTATCAGTTTGGGTGATTTCCTTTAATCAATATTATTAATATTACTAAGTTTACATCATTTCCGGACATGTGATAGAGTTTTGGGATGTCAAATATTTTTTCAAAAGTGGAAAAGGCTGCTACAGGAAAGTTCGCATCCCCTGGCGCTGCGAACGGGTAATTTATGACAGTTTGTAAGAAATTAGCATATAAGAGAGGATTTTGTTGCTCATAAATTTTGAATTCCAATATGGGTTCCTCTGAACTTTGGTGTGAAGGAAAACCATGATGTTTGGGAATTGATGAAAAAAATCAACTCAACCCAGTTCGTATTTTTGGAGAAACGAAAAAATCAACAACTACAATAAAGTTCACAGCGCATGTTGTAATATGCTCTATGAACTCTAACAGTATGATAAATTTGAGCTATCGTAATGCTTCTAGCTATCAGGGAAGGTTTGAACTGTATCCTAGGAGTTATTTGGACATGAGGGACATGTTTTCCATCTCCAGATCAAGCAACATGACTTTTTTGAAAAGGCATTTATCTCAATAGACAAGATCCCAAAAAATAGGAATTTGTTAGGTCTTTGTTGGAATCTTTTCTAACAAGACTCCTAAATGGAGGATCCTATGTAGCTCCTTGGTTTTGACCTCCTTAGGTTATATAGATATCATTCACTATATATGAAGTGGATTTTGATAAGTAAACTGTTGGATTCATGATCGAAGAGAGTAGAGAGCTAGAGGAGTAGTTTAGTTGCTCATTTGTAAGTGTGAGGGCCTATTTGTAATGACATTTTCTGCCATTAAATATTCATGAGAGATATTATCATATTGTCCTATTTGTTTTTCAATTTATTGGTTGTCTTCTTTCTTGAACATATTGCAGTTTTTGAGGATCACATATTCCATTGATTGATGGATTCATGAACAACAGAGGATCTATTGTAGCTTTCCCATTAAATCATTGCTCATTGTTTAAGAAATATTTAATCTGTTGTAGAAAGGATCATTTTACAATGGATGTTATTCCTTTTTCCATATTCACTATGATTATACTCATCATTATATATCCCTTTTGTATGATATACAGTTTGATTTCCTTTTATATGTAGGATGTTATGACTCCATGCCCAGTGGAATGCCTATACAAACATTTTTCTACCCTCTCCCTTTCTTTATGAGTCTTGTTGATCCACCTACTCAAAACAATTTAATCCATTTATATTCTGATGGGTACTAGGATAACACCTACAAAAGTATAGGTGTGACTTCTAGTGCTAACATTTTTTTTTCTATTGTCAGGGAGAGATGAGTGAAGTGATATTCCATGGCATAATGACATAGATCCAACTCTTTATGGTAGACATGAGAAGGACACAAATTTTGACTGCAATATTCTACCTAGCGACTCTACAATAAAAGAATCCACTGGATGAATAATCCCGCTAATAGAAAGATGAAAAGGCGAAAGGGAAAAACCAGGTATCATCTTATTATTTTTCTCCATGAACTTTTTTTATTTTTCATTAGCTCATTCTTATATTTTTCCTTGCATGTAAAGAGGATTATCCTTTGCTTCGTCTATTCAAATGACCATAATCTTGTTGTTATATATCCCTCTTTGGAACAAGAAGTTTTGCATTATTCCTATGTTATAAATTCTGATCCCATCCCTTCAGCTGAAACACATGAGGATGATGGTGTATATATATTCATGTATCTTGAAACTCATCATTCTTTTCATCTTGTAAATGATAAATCTAATCCATCACCTTCCACCATCATTGCCAAAACTTGCAATCAACCTATTGAACTTGACTTTCAACCCATAAAATTTCAGTATCAAATTAGAGGGAGAGTTTATAAACCCCTGATATTGTCTTTTGTCCTTCATGACTCTCCTCCAAAATTTTTAGATTACCTCCCTAGATTCAATGGAGGATATTATGTGACATCTGAGAAACACATGGTTTCTTTTGAGTGGTTCACTGACCTATACAAATCGTTCATGAGGATGTATTCACATGGAATTTCTCTTAATCTCTACATGGGGATGTTGGATAGTGGTTTAGACATCTAGAGGCTAATTCCATTGGTTCATGGTCTTAATTTCATTATGATTTTATGAAGCATTGGGGTGAGAAAAAATCCTTTGACCAATTCCTGACTGATTTCTATACTTTGAGAAGGGAGGATGATGAAAGTATTGTTGAATTTAATAGGAGATTTCATAGTATTTATCACAACATGCCTATTGAAATGATTCCTACTGAGGTTGTTTCCATGGTATAATATACAATGGCACAACATCCCAATATATTCTTATTCTTTAGAGAAATAAAGTCACCATCCTTGCAATAGATGTTTATTGATGCAGAGGAAGTGGAGAGTAATCTTTGAGCATGTGCACAACTCTCTTGTCATATCTTGGACAATGTTTTGGATGAGGAATAAATTGAGGAAGTATATGGACAAAAAGAAGCTTATCTCGACTTTCAGTTGTTTCACCATTCTTGTGCATCATTTTCATATCTGATATTTTTCTGATCTTGAATTATTAAAACATATTTTTCCATTGTTAAAGATGCAAATGTACATGCTTATAACTCATACCAGCAAGATGAATTTACATATGCAGTTGAGTCTTTTTCTAAGTATGAGCAAAGGGATGATTTTGTTTATGATGAATATCATGAGGAATATTTTGTAGAAGGTGGTGACATTTCTGTTTCAGAGAAAGTTGTTGCCCCTAATCATCTTATGGTTGACCTAGAAAATCAGTTAACATTCTTGGATCATGATAACCTCCTTGATTATATGATTTTAAGATTTGGTAAAGAATATAAGAAGGATCTACAGGAACAGGTGATCTTTTTCTCTTTTTCATCAATAGATGGCCAACTGGAAGAAAGTCGACAAGAAAATAAAAATTACCAGTTTTTTGTATAAACATGTATTAATTATCCTAGTATTGACTTTGTATATGACATTTTTAGAATATATTTTCCAGAGTACTATAAATAGGAGGTTGAGAAATAATATGGTCAGTCTACAGTTCTTTTTTATTCAGAGAATGTTTACCAAAAATTTCAAGAAGACACTAGAAATAAGTTTCTTTCCCAAGGAGATAATCAACAACCAGAAAAATATTTTGTTGTCCGTGATTGCTTTGAATCATGTGATATCTATGGGATGTTTCAAGGAGGTCAAGAGAATTACATTCTTGTTAGTAGAGTAGATATTATGAAGGAGAAACCTAGTCTTCTAATGCAACCATAATTTTTTGATAGCCATATACATGGAGTCTATTTGTTTAGAAGTTTCCTACATTAGATATTTTTCCATGCAAGCAAATTGCAATTGTAAGTATCAATTTCTAATAGAATGTATGTTGCATTTGCTGCATCTTTTGCAGGTTTTTTAAAAGAGTTATCTGCAAAAAGTTATAATTATCAATCAGATGATTTTATGGCTTCATTGAAAGTTTCATTACACTTTATTAAGAAGAATTCATTTGGTTAGAGTAGGGTAGTGTATAAAATAATCTTGTTTCTGAGCATTTTATTTCAATTTTCTAGTAGATCAACAATAAGAATCCATAACCCAATGAAGCCACTAAAACAACAATTGTTCATCAGCCTGCCAAGCGGATGAATTTGTAATTTAGATAAGCACGTTACAATTTACAAGTTTGGAATGAGGTGATGAATCCATAGCCCAATGGAATAAGGCCACTGGAATTGCATGTTCTTGGAGCCTCATGGGGAGGTCTCCATCGATCGTGGAGCCAGATGTTAGCACATAGAGTTGTAGGGGTAAAAATGAGTCACTTTGGTTTGGTTTATAGCTCATAGTTTTAAGGTCTTTAGGTTATGGTCATAAAATTAGGTTTTGTTTAAAATAAGTGGAGTTATTTCTAGCCTTGCTCTAGATTCTTTGGTTTGTGTAATTTGTCATCATGACAAGGTAAATAAACCCCTATGAGTCACACCTTTGATTTTTAGATAATTACCTTGACATGTCACACCTCCAATTTGTATACAAGGTTCCTATTATCACCATCCATTTGTTTAAGTGTCAAGTCAAAGTTGGGTGTATGTGTTGCCAACTCACTAGGATAGTTCACAACGTACTCTAAGTACCTCATGCATTCATTTCCCATCATTGCAATTAAAGAATCGAGTCAAAGAGTATTTTATTGTTTTCAAATCCTACATTTAACCACTTCTTCAGGTATTATGTCATAATATCTATTAACAGTTTCCTCAAAGTGTGAAAACTCTATTTGAGCTTGGTGTTGCCAACTGGTTGAAGAGGAGAGTTGGAGGTTGGATAGCTTGTAGACATCTCTATTAAAATTCACATACATCAACATCAATATTAGGTTCACCAGGTACTCCATGATATTTTTCATGTTGTTTAAGGGTTGAGATATGGGTTTTTGTTGGTTTATCTACTAGCGCTGCAAACTGGCACTACAAACGGGCGCTACAAACTGGCGTTGGAAACCCTTTGTTTTCAAAAATGGTTGAAACCTTTGTTTTATGCATCATTTTTAAGTGTAATACTAATCCATTGAAGGAGAACTCTATAAAACCTGAAGTGTATGGTCAAATCATTTGAGAACCTAGGCTGAAATTGCGTACTTCATTAGTGTTACAAACTAATATGTATGTTGTTGAAACCCTATTATTACCAAGAAGCTTCAATTTTCAGCCTTTCATTCAAAATATCAATGGTTGTTCCTTTATTCCTCCTTCTTGAAATGCTCTCTATCTCCTACCATCGATGTGTATAAATCTTTGGATAAGGTGGACTCTAGGAAAACAATTTTGTCATTAAACGATAAAACTCTTGTTCACTCTATTTTCACACACCAATTTTCATAATAAATTACAAAACGTTGCTAAGTAGTGATTATACATATTGGCTAAGGTGACTATCAGAATAAGACCCATAACCAAAATATGAAGACATTGAGCCTCCTTAACCAGCATCAATTTAGGTCAAATTTCATGTTTCATGCATTTTACGACATTTTTGTTGAGGGTTATGTTTTGTAAGCTATGATTATCAGTGTGGGTGCTTTCCTTTAATCAAGATTATTAATATTATGAAGTTTACAAAAATTTTGGACACTTGATGTTGTTTGGGATGTTAAATATTTTCGCAAAAGTGGAAAAGGATGCTACAGGAAATTCCGCAGCTCTTAGCGTTGCGAATTGGTAATTTATGATAGTTTGTAAGAAATTAACGCACAACAAAGAATTTGTTTTCTCATAACTTATGAATTCCAATCTAGGTTCTTGTGAAATTCATTGTGGAGGAATAAAATGGTGATTTTGAATTACTGACATAAAATCATCTCGACCTGGGTCATAGTTTGGGAGAAAAGACAAAATCAACACCTCCTCGAAACTTCGCAATGCATGTTGTCATAGGCACTACAAACTCTAACAGTCTGACACATTTGAGCTATGGGAAGGATGCCAACTATTAGGGAAGGATAGAATAGTCTCCTAGGAGTTATTTGGACATGAGGGAAATGTGTTATGTCTCCATATCAAGCAGGATGACATGTGTCAAAAGACATTTATCTCAATAGGCAAGATCCCCCAAAATATGAATTTGTTAGGTTTTTGTTGGAATCTTTGGTAACAAGACTCCTAAATGGAGGAGGATCTTATGTAGCTCCTTGGTTTCAACATCCTTAGGTTATATAGAGATAATTCACTATATATGAAGAGGATTTTTATAAGAAAAGGGTTGGATTCATGATCCAAGAGAGGAGAGATCTAGAGGAGCAGTTTAGTTGCTCACTTGTAAGCCTGAGGGTCTATTTGTAATGAAATTTTCTACCATTAAAGATTCATGAGAGTTGTTATCAGATTGTCTTCTTTGTTTTCCCATTTCTTTATTATCTTCTTTCTTGAACATATTGCATGTTTTGAGGATCATAACTTCCATTGATTTATGGATTCACGAACAACAGAGGATTTGTTGTATCTTGGACATTAGATCATTGTTCACCTTTTAAGAAATATTTAATCTACTGCAGAAAGAATCTATGTACAAGGGATGTTAATCCTTTTTTCATATTCACTATACTTATACACATCATTATGTATCCATTTTGTTTGATATATAGTTTGATTACCTTTTATCTGTAGGATGTTATGACTCCATGCCTAATGGAATGCCTCTGCATACATTTTGTTTCCCTCTCCCTTTCTTTCCCAGTCTTTTTGATCCACCTACTCAAACCAATTTAAAACAATTTTTTTTCTGATGGGTACTATGCTTTCACCTACAGTAGTCTAGGTGTGAATTCTAGTGCTAACATAGGGAAATACCAGGATTTCCACCTAAAAAAGATATTTCCTTGTCCATCAATATGGTGTCGAGAGAAACTCCAGAATCTAAAACTCCTTAC
Organism: Picea engelmannii; assembly: GCA_009831015.1. Classification (NCBI taxonomy): domain Eukaryota; kingdom Viridiplantae; phylum Streptophyta; class Pinopsida; order Pinales; family Pinaceae; genus Picea; species Picea engelmannii. Next base: position 769,768 of record ML782065.1, on the reverse strand, counting down.
ATTATGAGCAAACCCAAGTTGAAGAAATTGAAAATGTAAATGGAATATCTTCTGAATAAGGGGTATATACTCCCAAGTGTGTCACCTTAGGGTTCCCCAATATTATTTGTAAAGAAAAAGGATGGAACATTGAGACTATGCATATACTTCAGGAGGTTGAACAAAGTAACTATGAAGAACAAGTATCCTTTTCCTAGGATAGATGACCTCTTTGATCAACTCAAAGATGAAAATATATGATCCAATATTGATCTCAGGTTAGGATATCATTAGGTAATAATTAAATAAGAAGATATAAAAATGACTGCCTTCGTAACAAGGTACAATCTGCAAGATACCAGATATATAAAATATGCAGAACAGAAACGAAATGCTAGAAATAACAGAATAACAGTAAAATATCCAGCATAATCTTCGAAATACACAGAAATGATATACGAAATAGCACTTGAACAGAAATAGCACTTGATTCAGATAACAATGTTCACAGGCCTCTTCGAGGGGGCAACCTCCAATCGAGCAGCGCTCTGTTACAATAATATCCAAGCTAGGGTTCTCATA
>ML782065.1:738484-748839 GCA_009831015.1 Picea engelmannii | reverse complement strand
AGGATAATAAATTATCACCAAAGTACTATGGGCCTTATAAGGTGTTGCAAAAGATTGGTACTATGGCATACAAATTGGAGTTGTCTGCATCTTCACGAGTACACCCAGTTTTCCATGTTTCATGCTTAAAGAAGGTTATAGGCAACAAGATCCCAGTTCAAACTATATTTCCAGAACTTGACGAGAAAGGAAAAATCATATTGGAGCCTGAAGCCATCACTGACACAAGAATTTTCCAACTGAGGAATAGATCCATTTCAGAGTATCTCATTAAACGGAGGAAACTACCGCCTGAAGATTCCACTTGGGAAGATGAGTCTTTTATATAGAAGCATCCAAAGTTACTCAAGCATTGTGGACAACACTTGTCTCAAGGGGAGGGGCATGTTAAGCCCTAATATTAGCTCATTACCCCTTAATTGGGGCATATTAGATTAGTAATTCTATTTTATTTATGTCATCTTTAGGCCATTAGTTGTAATTTAGATTAGTAATGTTATTTTAATTATGACGACTTTAAGCCATTATTTGTAATTATAACTCCTAGTCTCATATATATACCAATGAGACATTTTCATTTTGAATCATCTTGTACTTGAACATTTAAGTGGGGTAAAAGGAGGTTGCCCCCTCGAAGAGGCTTATTATATGAAATTATCTCTTTTTCAAGTCCTTGAGTACTTTTCCTGGTGTTTTTATATGCTATATTGATGTTTGGTTCTTAAAACTAATCTAGCTCCACCACCCTCACACACTCAGGAATTAATGCCTCCCTCCTAGCCCAGGTTACCTCTGTTGGTTTTTGGGGAAGTCTGTGAGCTATTCGATCCAGCGTATACCCTGTTCAAACCCTTGACCGTTCACCCTACTCACTGTGTGCTCCCATCTATGGCACCTATGGTGCGCATAGAGACAAACGGTAGCCAAACACTCATGTTGTTTAACAATGCTCGAAAGGATTTGGAAAATGGTGGTTGGTTGGTGTTTATCCAAAATTTTGAGGGTTTCAACCTTTTGGTTTCCCAACAATTCTCCCTCACCTTCGATGGATGCAAGGCTAAGGTTGGAGACATACAGCTCGAGCTATGTGAGGAATTCTTAAGCCCAGCTATAGGGCAAAGGTGGTTTAAAAATTCCAAAGTAGACGAGGTACTGTGGCCTCTCCTATTCACATCAAGGAAGATTGTTTCTTGTGATAGAGATATGCCTATCACTACCATCAAACCCAGGTGGCACGATCTTTTGGCAATTGTTAAACAGGTTGTGACCTGCGAAGGTTGTTATGGCTTGGTATTTATGTATCATCTCCAGTTATTGATGAATTTTATAGGCTACCCTTTGAATATGCCACATTATCTCTCACGTAGTCTGTAAAATATGTCCAAAAGATTCAAGCGTGAGAAGGATGATAACAACCTTTTTCATCACTGCTTGATCAAAGTTATTATCGTCCACCATTTGAGCCTTAAAGGAAACTATTGGCAAGCCTTCCTATCTAGGAATGGCTTTGCCACTCCCGAGTCTATTCAAGTGGACAAGGTTGTGGTTATTGAAACATTGGTTGGACCGGCCGTGCCGCTTCATATCCTTCTACCCCCTATCAAACCCTCGGATTGCCCTGACGTGGACCTACCCGATACCATAGCCAACCCGTGTGCTAAAGACAATACTAAGATCATCAAAAGGCCTATGAGGAAGAAAGGTAAAGGTGATACTGTTGTCAATAGTAAGGGGAAGAAAAATGTCCGATAGATATCCAGATGTGCCAGGAACAAACCCAAGTCAAACGTTGACTAGAAGCCAATAGTGCTGAGAGAGGACTCAGACTCCGAAATTGAACATTTCTTGATTGAGGAGTACCCCTATTCCCATGTCCTATTCTCTATGGAACCCTATGACTATGTCTCTAACTTACCTCCGTGCCTCAAAAACGATCCTAACTACCTGGGAATTAAGATTCACAATGAAACCCCTGGCAAATTGAAAGAACCCTCGCCTGTGATGCCGAAGCCCAATAAATCACCATGTACCCAATGTAATTCTTGGCTAGAACGTTATTACACAGAATTTCCCCTATTGCAATCAAATATAAAATCGTTAGAGGAATGAGTGACAGTGTGGTCAAAGGAGAACGATAGGCTACAGGCCAATGAGAAGAAACAAAAAACCACTTGTTCAATTGTGTTTAGAAATGTCGAAGAAACAACGTCCTTTGTCAATTCAAAATTATCATGACTGAGTTGTTTTTCTTATAGCCCAGGTATGGTTTTTTCCACATCGATTTTGTATGATTTGGTTTCAACTAGCATAACCGATTAGTTCTGTTGGCTTGAATAGATTAAAAACAATTTTGTTTACTTCCAATTACCAGAAATGATTTCGTTTTTCTATTTGAATTAGCATGAAAGATTTCATTTGAAATTAGCATAAACTATTTTTGTTTGCATCGATTCATTTTCCTAAAATCAAATATATCTAGGATTTGGTTATGTGATTTTATTGTTCTCAGATTAGTATAAATGATTGAGTTGTTTTCGATTCTGTTTGGTTTTGAAACAATTATGTATGTTTGAATCAAGGGTAGTCAATTGGGTTTGCTTTCATTTGGTTATGTTCAATAGATTCAAAACAATCCTGTTGACTTCAATTTACCAGAAATGATTATGTTTCATTTTGAATAAATATTTTCTTTTGGATTATGATTGCATTTGACTTGTATAAAAGATTTGTTTCCTAAAATCGTGTAGCTATGTTTTGATTGATACAATTTTGCATAACGATTGTGTTGGCCTCAAACTGGCTTGATTCATTTCTTTTGGCTTGATTTTGAGACGATTATGTATGCTTGGATTAGCATGGTATTTCGTGTATGCAATGCATCAATATCAAATATTGGTTTGAAAAATACAACGTAATCTATTGATTCACAAAATGACTGTTAGTTTTGATTTTGAAAAATGATTATGTTAAGTTCAGATTGACATATTTTGTCTCTATTGAATTCATATGAAAGACTTGGCTAAATCGATTATAGTCTATTTCGAAATTGGTTCAAGAGGTGATTTCGTTGGTTCCTCAACTGTCAATTGATTTTGTCTGTTGCGAATTGGTAATAAAAGTTGTTTAACAAATCTCACATATCATGTTATCATTTGATTAATTCAGTTACGATTTCATTTGTTTCAATTTGCATACAAGTTTTGATTCGTTGTGGTATGAATGATTCCCTTTGTTTGGAATTATTAATTAAAGATTTGGTTTAATAGGTCCGATATATTTCTATTAGATTTGGATTGATGAAAAATGATTATGTTTTCAAATTAGACCAGCTACAGAATCGCAAGATTCTGTAGCTAGTCTTAAAAATTAGATTTTTGTCATTTTTATCAATAAAACATTATCTAAACCTTTGTATTCTTGTCCACTTTCATGTGCATACGAATTTCAATGAAAAATTGGACATGTTGTAGCAGTTTAGATATAGTTTTTAGTTGTTAGTCATAGGCTAAAATAGGGACTTGGGATATTATCCCCAGATTTTTTGTAAATTGTTTTGATAATTCCCACAGGGATGTTTTACCCTATGGTCTTTATAAACTCATTTATTTTTTGTAATGAACCCATCATCATCATGTTTGGGAGAAAAGACAATGGATTTATAATAATACAAGCTGGGATGAAAGTGGATGTCTTGTAACAACTTTAGCTTTCAATATATCTAACTTTTATTTCAAGTTTTCTTCATATCTGTTTGCAATCAATTATCGACTACTTTAGCTATCGTAATTCGTTGCAGGTTGATGTTATTTGGTTTATGTGTTGTCCATATATGATGTCTCTTATTTAAAAAATATAGTAATTACTCTGTTTCAGTTTAATGAATAAAGGTTTATCTTGTTTGTTAATTGAACTATTTTGTACAAATCTTGCACATGGATTTATCTAACTGCGATGATTTGTAAATCATATTATTGTTGTCGTTTTTATTTATTGTTTGTCATGTCATTTATATTTGAAGAGCACTGCTACTTTCTGTTTACAAGAAGCCTTTGGAGAATCTGGTGTAGGTTTCCTCCCACCGAACAACTAAATCAACTATTGCATACAGGACAAACCTGAAGCGTTACTTCAGGTCAATTTGCTATTTGTTATTTCATAGTTAATTTATTAGTGTTTTTCAAGTAGTTTAGATAGATATATATAGTTCAGGTTTATAGTTAGGATTGTAATTTTAATTGCCTAGATTAGTTTTTTATTTTTATTTTATTTCTTTCTCATAAAATTATAAAAATAAAATAAAACAATAGTTTTTCTGTCATAGGATAGTTTACAAATGATTTTTGCAGGTTTTCATTTAAATATGTAATATGTAAATACTGTACATTTATGATTAAGATTTAATTCTGTTAATAATTCGACATTTAAATTATTATTTTATATTATTAGATAGTAGGCTGTATATATATATTTCAGATTTGTTTATAGTTTGCTTTAATTGTTGTGTTCATTTAGATTAGTTCCTTATTGTAGTTTTCTTTTGTTTTCCTAGGACTTAGATCGGCCAATGGAGCCGCTAAACCCGTCAGGGTGGATCATCCCAAACGGCTTGGGTTATTTAGACAACCCCGGACCGGATCCACTCTTCCAGTTGGTGAGAGTTCAATTTCACCTGTCAACATATCCTACAAGTAGTGTGAGGAATTAACACTAGTAATGTAACTAATGATGATGAATTCATGGTAAAACTCTTGAAACATGATATGTTTTTTTCTTGTGGATGACATTTTTGATTTATTTAAACATGTTTTTTGTTAGGGTTTTCACAGACTTAATCCAATAACATTATTCAACTAATATAGGTATTATGATGTAGCATTTATATAAATAATTATCTAATAAGTATTGTGTGCCATACCTTCTCTATAGTCTATTCTACCTCCTTTTACTTATGATTATCAACGGCACTTGATTGTTATCACCTACTAGCTAGAGGACATGTGGGTTTCTTTCCTAAGTATTAGATTATTGACCATATTATCACCATTAGATCCATTATTGAAGAGGAAAAATAATGCTCATTAAGATTCCACTATTTCTTTGTAGACTTTTAGAAATCATTTGACTCAATATTGAGGGAGATGATTTTTAAATTGCTTCACAATATTGGAAGTTTAGAGACTCTTTCACTATCATAATGCATATCTACAAGAAGACTATAGGTTTCCTCTATAATGCACATGAGGTTATAGCTTTATCCAGAACACAATACAATTTAAGCAAGGGTGGCCTCTCTCCCCTAATTTATTTAGGATTTACATTGAGAAGTTGGACTCCTTCCTACATGAGCATACACAACACAATGATGGTTTTCTTCTTCATAGGGTCTTGATCTCCACCCTCCCCTTCATATGTGATTTGATCCTTTTCACATCCACCCTAATGGGATTGTAGAGATAATTGGATGGCTTATCCATATTGTTCCATCTTTGACAACTTAAGGTCAATGTGGGTAAAAGAAAGGTGATCACCTTCAACATCTTCAAGAATTTCATTACAAACTTCTTTTTTTTCTTCTAAGCCAAAAAAGTTCAGTTTACCATAGCTTATACATACATGGAGATCCAATTTTTAAGGCCTTAGACTTGGTCGACAAAGTCAATCCAACTCTAGGTTAATAAGGGGCATGCCACCCTTGCTCTTCTATAGTAATAATCTTTCCAAAACCATTTCCAATACATATCATCAAATTGGGTCTCATGGATTCAATCATTTGGACAATGGTTCTTTATGGATAAATTATATAGGTCCTAGTTTTCTTGAGTTGAAAAAGTCCAAGACAAAGATTGTGCATATGCTCATTCTCCATCATATTATCAAGAGCGAGAGCACAATCTCCAACATATTATTTAGGCATATTTTTCATAAATCAGAATGTAAATCCATAGATATTTAGTTATTATATTTCTATTTTTATATTAGTGTTGTCAGCTAGACCATTTAATTGTAATTGTGTCATTTTTTATCCTATACAGAAACACACACAGAAAAAAAGAGACAGTTTTTAATGTATGTAATATTGACATTTTTTCTATTGTAAAAGGAGCTTTCCTCCTCAAATAGCCATATCTTTAATTCTTATATATATTTTTCAATTCATGGAGTTGCTTATCATTCCATTTTCAAGGTATTTGGGTAATTATTTCCTAACATTTTGTTTCAGGGAATACGATCCTAGGGTTTTTGTCCTTCCAATGATTCATGTCAAAATTTTCTCTATAACATTTTTCAGTGAAGTTTTTGAATCTAGATTTTTCAAAATCTTCAGGATACATAGTGAAGTACATTTGGCATAATTTCAATTTTTGGATCGCTATACATTTTTATATATATCTTGTAGAAGTTAGGGTTTTCAACTACTTCTAAAATTAGTCTCAAATGAGTCATCTTGGAATTTTATCTATAACATTTTTCTCAGTGAAGTTTCATACTGTGAAAATTCTAAAGTCTAAGAAAACATGTTGAAGTACTATTGGTATAAATTTCCCATAAACACGGGCTTTAGAAATTATGGGTTTTGACTAGTCCTAAAACTAGTCTCAAACATGTGTTCTTGGTACAAATATCATATCTAAATATAGGAAATTCCAAATTGAGCATCACTACTTCCTTTGGAAAGAATAAGAACCATAGTACTTCTGGTAAAAAATTTAGAAGCATATCTCAAAGATTGGACACGTGTAATTTTTACAAGTTTTATCTCTAGAAAGGGCCTAGAACACGTTTTTGGGAAAGTTTCCATAATTTTCACTTGGCACATCAAATTTTGGTCAAACCTATGGTATGGAAAATAAGACATGTTAGAGTGACGTGGGTAGAAAATTTAGACTCAAAAGGATTGAAATTTTAGAGATAAATCAAGACAAAGGGTGGCCAAAAAGACAATCTCCAAATTAGGTTTTGAAGGTAAGTAACATACAATTGGCATAACTATCGATTGAAATATTATTTTTTCATGATTCAAAAATTGTTATTAAGATTAAAAAAATAAGAGTATTATAAGTTTTTCAAATGGAAAAAGATTCTACAAGAATTTTTACTTCTACTAAACCTATAGAGATATCACATGTGACATTTGGAGAAAGCGAAGAATTATAAAATAGGTTATCCTAATTGAATAACCAAGTTTATGAAGTGAGTGGTAGTATGTTGAAACTAGTGCATTTATAATGTTCTTAAGAAATCCTTAAAAGGTAAGTGGAAGATAAAATAGAAAACTTGATGGATCAAAAGGAAGATAAAATGGAAAAGTTGATGGATGCAAATATAGATTCCATGAATCAAAGCATGTATAAAAAAAATCGAAAATTTACAAAAATCAATATTACATACCCTAGGTGAGAGATTCTATAAAGGAGATATTGAGACACAAGGGAATCATGAAAGAGTGGAAAATACAAATATTTAATCCAAAAATCATGACTACTCATTACTCCAAGATCCACATCATCAGGGGTTAAATTCAAAACCAAGGAACTACTTAATCCCCAAGATTGATATAAGGAAATTTGATGGTAAATATCCTATAGAATTGATATTCCAAATGGATAAATTACATGATCTAAACCAAGTGCTAAATTACAAAAGGTAAATTTTGCATCATTTCATTTAAAACCTAATCATTTTGTTTGGTACCAATGACTTTGAATGAAAAAAAGATTTTATTGTCTCTTGGTACATTTTTACAGATGAATTGATTAGAAATTATGGGGATATTAAGAGAAATGAATTGTTTACTCAATTGATAAAAATATGACAAACAGATCGAATTACAGATCACATTGAACAATTCCAAAAACTAAATCTAAGGGTAAAGAACATTGCATAGGAAAATTTGTTGTATCTCTATATGTGAACTTTAAAGGAGATAATGTAACATAAGTTGTGTCTCTTCAAACCTAAATCCATAGAGTATACTTTTAGTGTGGAAAGGAAAGTTGAAATTAAAAATATGTCTACTAGAAGAGTGGCCACTAAAAACTATATAGGGCACCATGTTTCCTCTCCTAACCTCACTCAATCTACAAGTTTGACATCTCAAAAAATGGATGAAATAAGAGAAAATGGACTATGTTGATATTGTGGAAAAAAGTACAATAAGGATAATTGGAGCAGACCCCTTCCACTTCTCTCCTCTAGGGTTGTTCGACCTCCATGTCTAGGATCATTCAAAACACCTAAGAGTATTGACTCTTCAGTTCCCTGTTGGAACCCGATACACTTTATCACAGGTCCCTCTTTCTTCAAATTACAGGTCCTCTTAACCCCACGGCTCTCTTCTTGGCCCTTTGAAGAAAGATGGCAGAAACACTCACTCTCGGTGCCAGGCCCTTTCTATCACATGACCTTAGGATGTGTAATGGGGCTCAACCACACAAAGTGATTCAAGCTTCGACTCTTTCCAAGACAACCAAATCTTACGTTCTCGAACTCCAAATCAGCGAACTCAATCGGTGTTGTTAAGCCCTAATATTGGCTCATTACCCCTTAATTGGGGCATATTATATTAGTAATGTTATTTTATTTATGTCGGCTTTAGGCCATTAGTTGTAATTATACCTCCTAGTCTACTATATATATCAATGAGACATTTTCATTTTGAATCATCTTGTACTTGAACATTTAAGTGGGGTAAAAGGAGGTTGCCCCCTCAAAGAGGCTTATTATCTGAAATTATCTCTTTTTCAAGGCATTGAGTACTTTTTCTCAGGATATTCTATGCTATATTGATATTTGGTTCTTAACATATGGTATCAGAGCTCAAGGTCTTGGGGTTTCGCTCCTACATCTAAAACACCTTGGAATTTTCGCTATAATTTTTTTTCTACAATGTTTCAGAGGGAAGGGCTTGGAGAATATTTAGTATACAGATCAAGCTACATTGGGTTTAAAATTCAGCTCATGAGGTATTATAATTTAGGATATACAGCTTGTACAAGATAGGGTTCTGGAATCATTCTGAACTGAGTCATTGCAGAATTTTCACTATAAAAATTTTTTTGTAATGTTTGAGACCCTGAAATCTGGAGGATATTTACAAAAATTAGTAAGGTATATGTGGTAAAAATTTCATATTCTGTGTCATCTTAAATTTGTAGATACACCCTGTGTAAGATAGGGTATATGACTAGTCCTATTGACTAGTGTCAAGAAGGTGTTCCAGGTAAAACAATCATAAATTCTTCCTAGAGTATCCAAATTGTGTGGGACTAGTTTCATTGGATCATGGATTGTCTTTAGTATTTCTAGTGTGAGTTTCAGATTTTTATATCAATTATTTTGTGCGGGGCACTCTATACAAGTGAGATCTCCTGGAAAGAACAAAAATTGGCAAGTTGTGGGGAAGTTATCATAAATTCCACTTGGCACATTCAATTTTGATCAGGCCTGTGGAATTGCAAAGAAGAAATATTAGAGAACTACATAAAAGAAAGTTTCATACCCATAAGGGCCAAAACTTTGGAGATACAACATAAGAAATATTGTCTAGAAGAACCACCTCAAAATCAAGGTTCAAAAGTGATACTTGGCCAACATGCCACCAAAAAAGGGAACTTCTACACCAAATAAGCCTCCAGAAAATCCTACTTGGACTCTTGATGAAGGTGAAGAAATGCGTAGGGACATAAATGAACTAGAAACTAAGATGGATTCAATGGAAGCTAAGTTGGATACTAAGATGGATTCAATGGATGCTAAGTTTGATACTAAGATGGATTCAATGAAAACTAAGTTGGATACTAAGATGGATTCAATAGAATCTAAGTTGTATACTAAGATGGATGTTTTAAAAGGGAAGATCATGGAAGTATTGAAAAATTTCATAACAGAGAAGACACCCGAAAGTGAGAATGCATCCCATGTAATTCATGAGGAGGACACAAGGAAGGTGAATCAAGAATGGAGAAACTCCAACTTTGGTTTGAAGACCAACCACATTCCTAAGATTGATATGAGGAAGTTTGATGTCAAGGACCCAATCACATGGATACTTCAGATGGACCAATTCTTTGATCTCCATAATGTTCCACATACACAAAAGGTACGAATTGCTTCTTTATATTTAGAGCCTAATCAATTTGTATGGTATCGATGGCTTTTTTCTTGCAAATCACTCGTCCCTTGGACAATTTTCACGGAAGAAATGATAGCACGCTATGAGGATACAAGGAGAAATACCTTCTTTATCCAATTGATAAATCTCAAGCAAAAGGGTTTAGTTACCGAGCACATTGAGAACTTCCAAAGATTGAATATAAAGGTAACCGATATTCCAGATGAGCACTTGATTGATGTAT
>ML782065.1:721646-737122 GCA_009831015.1 Picea engelmannii | reverse complement strand
AAGGGTTGATGAATTCCATTTTCAAGCCCTTCCTTCGAAAATTTGTGTTAGTATTTTTTGATGATATACTAATCTATAGCAAGTCTTGGGAGGATCATGTGAGACATGTTGACAAGGTGCTACAACTACTAAAGGAGCAACAATAATATGCCAAACCATCCAAATGTTTCTTTGGAGTAAATGAGGTAGAGTATTTGGGTCATATTGTATCTCATGAAGGTGTTAAGGTAGACCCTAACAAGATTGAGGCCATGATGGACTGGTCAATTCCCAACACATTAAAGAATCTTAGAGGATTTTGGGGTTTGACAGGTTACTACCACAAGTTTGTTCGGAACTATGGAAGAATAGAAACACCTTTAACGAAACTAACTAAGAAGGATGCATTTTCATGGACTCCAGAGGAAACTAAATCTTTTGAACAACTTAAACAGGTGATTTGTAAAGCTCCTATCTTGACCACTCCAAACTTCACAAAAACCTTTATTATGGAATGTGATGCCTTGGGAAATGGAATTGGTGTTGTCCTAATGCAAGAAAGAAGGCCCCTGGCTTTTGAAACTCGACCACTCAAGGGAAAAGACTTACACAAACCCATTTATGGGAAAGAAATGATGGAAATACTACATGCATTGAAGAAATGGCATCCTTACCTAATAGGTAGGCACTTCAAGGTCAAAACAGATCATGATAGTCTTAAATACTTCTTGGAACAAAGACTATCTTCAGAAGAACAAAAAAAATGGGTAACCAAGATATTGAGTTATGATTTTGAAATCATCTATAAAAAGGGGAAGCAAAATGTTTTGGTAGATGCACTCTCAAGAAAGTATGAAGATGTTGAGGCCTTTCTTTGTGCTATCTCAATCATCCAACCTGATTGGATAATAGAAGCAAGGGATGAATGGAATAATGATGAAAAGGTGTTGACTCTCATTCAAAGGTTGCAGCAGGATTCTAGTGCATCAGATACATTTACATGGAAAAATGATTCACCATGGTACAAAGATCGCTTATATTTATGTAAGAACTCCCAACTTAAACAAAAGGTACTATTGGAATTGCACACCACTCCAGTAGGAAGGCACTCGGGATTTTTGAAAACCTACCATAGAGTCAAGAAGGATTTTTTTGGGATGGCCTTAAAACTGATGTTCAAAGGTTTGTGGTAGAATGTTTGGTTTGCCAACAAAATAAGGTGGAAACAATTAAGACCCCAGATTTTTACAACCATTATCCATCCCAAGTCAGTGCTGGGAGGAGGTTTCCATGGATTTCATCACAGGGTTACCAAAGTCTGATGGAAAGAGTGTCATCATGGTGATTGTTGATAGACAGACCAAGTATGCACACTTTTGTGCACTCTCTCATCCCTTCAAAGCTAGTACAGTTGCCACCGCATTCATGGAGACAGTTCAAATGCTACATGGCAACCCAAATATTATTGTAAGTGACAGAGATCCCATCTTCACTGGACATTTTTGGACAGAATTATTTTCTTGTTTGGGAACTTAATTGGCTCATAGCTCGTCCTATAATTCTCAATCCGATGGACAAACCTAGATAGTGAAAAAATGTCTGGAAGGATACCTTCATTGCTTTGTCTCTGATAAACAAACACAATGGTTCAAATGGTTACCCTTGGCAGAATGGTGGTATAACACTTACTTTCATACTGCAACAAAAATGACACCATTTATGGCACTTTATGGATACCACCCTCCTTCCATCACTTCTTCTCTAAAAGGAAAATCTAAGGTTAAAGCAGTGGAAGATCACATCGAGAATCAACAACAAGTTCTCCAAATCTTAAAGAACAACTTGACCATTGCATAGAATCACATGAAACAACAAGCAGATCAACATCGTAGTGAAATAATTTTTGAAGTAGGGGATTGGGTATTTTTAAGACTACAACCATACAAACAAATGTCCCTTAAGCAAGCCAAGAAGGATAATAAATTATCACCAAAGTACTATGGCCCTTATAAGGTGTTGCAAAAGATTGGTACTATGGAATACAAATTGGAGTTGCCTGCATCTTCACGAGTACACCCAGTTTTCCATTCTTCATGCTTAAAGAAGGTTAGAGGCGACAAGATCCCAGTTCAAACTATATTGCCAAAACTTGACGAGGAAGGAAAAATCATATTGGAGCCTGAAGCCATCACTAACACAAGAATTCGCCAGTTGAGGAATAGATCCATTTCAAAGTATCTCATTAAATGGAGGAAACTACCGGCTGAAGGTTTCACTTGGGAAGATGAGTCTTTTATACAGAAGCATCCAGAATTACTCAAGTTTTGCGGATAACATTTGTCTCAAGGGGAGGGGCATGTTAAGCCCTAATATTGGCTCATTACCCCTTAATTGGGGCATATTATATTAGTAATGTTATTTTATTTATGTCAGCTTTAGGCCATTAGTTGTAATTATACCTCCTAGTCTCCTATATATATCAAGGAGACATTTTCATTTTGAATCATCTTGTAGTTGAACATTTAAGTGGGGTAAGTTTCCCCCTCAAAGAGGCTTATTATCTGAAATTATCTCTTTTTCAAGGCGTTGAGTACTTTTTCTCAGGATTTTCTATGCTATATTGATATTTGGTTCTTAACAGGTGTGAGGATCAATGGTCCCCATCACTCCTTCAGATCGATGACTATGGTCTATTCAGAATTTGGCCTTTGAGAGTCTTTCACTATCCTCCTCGGATATTTCCTGGAGTAATATTCCTCTGAATTAGTAGATCGATTCCATGTGTCCCTTCTAGATCCAGTGGTCTAGATTCAAAATTCTCTTTGCTACTTCGCAAAGATCTTTGTTTTCTCTTGGAAAACCTCCTAGATCTCAAAATCCTGAATCTCCTGATCTTCTGCCACCTATATCCTCTCTACGATGGACGATTTCATGGTCTTTGATACATTGGAAATTCCTCAACCCTCTTTCACACTTAACACAACTTATGCCTGAGACTTATATTGTTCTCAGCCTTTCCTCTACACTCCTTGCAATATTATGCACTAGTCCATTTGAGATTTTTTTTGTCTTGAAACCTTCAAGGTTCTCAGTTCTTATAAATACTTCCGCTAACTTTCGAGTGCCCTCCTGGCAACTTAACACCCTTCCTCTTGAGATTCTAATATGAACTTAGTATATCCCTGGTGCACTCCTTGTGCTCGGCTAAGCCTTCTGATGGATTATTCGTAAGCCCTTATAGAAGTCTTAAGGCATATATTTCCTTTGTCTATGCACTCTTGCAAAGCCTTCCTTCCTCAGAGTGTTCAACAACCCTGGTGTTCTCTCAATTCTTCCAGCACTCCATAATGTGTTTCTCCTGTGCACACTCATAGTTTCTATATGCCCTCCTGGAAGAGTATTACAGAGTCTTCAATAACTTTGGACTATTCATTATCAAAGACAATATTTCTTTCCAAGGTATTCAGTAACCTTGAAATGTCCCTCCGAGTATTTGAATTATCCTGGTGTTCCCTCCTGGTAGCTTCTCTTCTGACTCGAATGATTTCATACATGCACTCCTTGTGTCGTCTCACAAAGTTTCCACCCTCTATTGCGCACTCCTTTCACTTAGCCTATAGAACCAGACTTAATCCAACACACTTACAGGTAGAACAATGTATCTCTATCCTTGCAAATGATTTCTAACATACATATACAGTGAAAACACATACAAATGACATTCACAACTAAGCATCCATTACATAGAAATTGGAAAATAGAAAAAAATTGTTACTTTCTATTAATGGTGGAATCTCCATTACAATGCTTGAGTTCGAACTGCAATTGAGTCTCAGGTCTCTATTTTTGTTCACCCCCCACACTCTACTAGGTAACAATACAAATTTGTATACAAGAGGGGCTTGATGAGATTTCCTCCAAGCTAATCTAGTGGTTTCTAATCACCATTCAAAACGCTTGACTAATGAGGCAGATTGCAATGATAGAAATCCGATATGAATTGGATACAGATCCCTCCTACCTTCAACCATTTAATGGAGACCTCATCTAGAGATTCTGTGAAGTCACAACTTGGCTCGACCAACTTGTCAGCATTAATTTCCTTAATCACAATTTAGATTTTCAAAGGAAAAATGAGAGGGTGATGCCTCTCCCTTCCTTTAATGCGCACCACTTGTGCTAATCAACTAGAATTTGTTGAGGCAAAGTGATTGTCTTTCATCATACTCCACGAATACAAAAATTAATGAGCTCCTTCTCATGAGATTCCCACCTCTGTTGAAATCCTTCAAGATCCCAAACTTTCTCCTGGAGCTATCCTTTTGCTCCTCTGATTTGTTTTTACTGCGTCTTCTGCATCTTCCCTATTGCTCGTGTAGGTATGTTTCTGCCTAGCTTCTCCTTGTTGATCACTTCTTATACTGATCTCCACATTAACCTCCTTATATCATCTATGGCTTCTTCCAGCTAATTGATCAGTTGGTTCCTCTTGTGCATTCTTCTTAGCTACAACCCTTCATCCTTCTCTATGGGTAGGTCATTCTAATCTCCCATGTTGCTTTCATCCCTTGTGACACTGAATGGCCACTCTATTCCAGACTCTAATTCCACAATATCACCACTGAAATGGTGTTCATCTACTCCCTATGAAAGACTAAATCCTCTCATTTCTTTGACTGGTCCCATTCTATCTCTCTCCAGCTGCAACTTCTGCTGGTATGTCTCCTCTAGCATGGATATCTCCTCGAAACCACCTCCTGGTTTTGGACTATCTAACCAATCCTTTATTTCCTTTAACTCCATATCCCACTGAGTGAGTAACTCAACTGGGTGCTCCTCCTCTATTGGGATAGAATTCAGTATCCTCTCCTTCTCCTCCATGATAGTCTCATATTGATTTCCTTCGGTTGCATCTGCAACATCTTTGCTAGCCAATGCTTGGTTGTTTGGAAGGAATATATCGACTCCTCCGATGACCAAAACACTCCTTTGATCCTCCTCCTCTGTGAAAAAAGTTTTCAACTTGTCATCATCTTCATTCATGCAACTTACATCTCCTCATGAATCTTCATATGGATGAGGCCTTTATTGCTCCTCTCCATCTTTCAACACCCCCTGCAGACGTGAACTCTCAAATGAGCTCATCTATTTTCCCTTTCCCACTTAGAAATTTAGGATTTCTCCTATGCCCTCCTAGTATATTTTGAGATCAACTGATCCCCTCTCATTTACCACCTTGCAACCTACGATACCCCTCCCATATCTCTTTCTCTCTCCATTGAGGTTTTTGACATATCTCAACCACCTTTTCAACACTTGTTGTTTCCTTTGGGCCAACAACTTCTAAACATGACACTTAGTTGTCCTTTTCAAAGGCCACTTGTATCTCATGTGAACTCTTTTCTCCTACTACATATTAAATGATAGCTTCTCCATCTCTACTCATATTTCACTGAGCTTCTTGTCCATATCTGCTTTTATTCTCTACGGGCAGTATTTTTCTCGAACACATTCATGACCTTCAACAACCATATTTCTTCACCTACAACCCACCTGGTTGTTTATCATCTCTTACACACCTTGCAAAAGTTTCCATAGAGTATCTCACTCTATCTCCCTTGCCTTTAGAAATCAACTATGTGCTTTGATACCACTCTGGCGTAGGCCCCCTCCCCTTCTCTCCTCTAGGGCTGATCGACCTCCCGGTCTAGGATCGTTCAAAATACCTAAGTTGGATTTAATCTTTGGTTCCCTTATGGAAACCGATAAACTTTATCACAGGTCCCTCTTTCTTCAAAGTGTGGGTCCTCTTAACCCCGTGGCTCTCTTCTTCGCCCTTTGAAGAAAGTTGGCGGTGACACTCACTCTCCATGCCAGGCCCTTTATATCATGTGACCTCAGGATGTATCATGGGGCTCAACCACACAAACCACTTTGTTCTTTGGATCTTTCCATGATAGCCAAATCTTACATTCTCAAACTCCAAATCAATGAACTTAAAGGACGTGAGGATCAATGTTCCCCATCTGTCCTTCAGATCAAGGGTTGTAGTCTATTCGAACTCCAATCTTAGGTAGTCTCTTCCTATCCTCCTCAGATATTTCTCGGAGTACTATTCCTCCAAATATATGAATCCCTTCTACATGTCCCTTCCATATCCAATGGTCTGGATTCAAAACTCTCTTCAAGAGTTTACGAAGATGTTTGTTTTCTCTTAGCAAACCTCCCGGAGCTCCAAATCCTGGATCTCTTGATATTCTTCCACCTATCTCCTCCTGACGATGGATGCTTTCAAGGTATTCGAGACTTCAACAAGTCCTCAACCCTGTTTCTCACTTAGCACAATTTATGTCCGAGACTTAGACTGTTCTTGAACTTTCCTCTGCACTCCTTGCAAAGTTTCGCACTAGTCCTTCAGATATTTTGCTAGGCTTGAAGACTTTGAGGTTCTTAATTGTTTTGCATCCTTCCATGGAATTTCTAGTGTCCTCCTGGAAACTTAACATCCTTCCTCCTGAGTTTGTAATATGAACTTACTGTATCCCCATCGCACTCCTTGTGCTTGGCCAAGCCTTCTGATGACTTCTCCCTGAGCCCTTCCAGAAGTCTTAATGCATCTCCTTTCCTTGGTCGATGCAGTCTTGCAAATCCTTCCTTCCTCAGAGTGTTCAACAACCCTAGGGTTCTCTCAATGCTTCCAACACTCCAGAATGTGTTTCTCCTGTGCACACTCACACTTTCTATATTCCCTCCTGGAAAAGAATTATAGAGTATTCAATAACTCTGCGTTGTGATTTCTCCCACATAGTATTTCTTTCCAAGGTATTCAATAACCTTGAAATTTCCCTCTGAGTCTATGAATTATCCTGGTGTGCCCTCCTGGCAGCTTCTCTTTTGAATCAAATGAGTTTAGACATGCACTCCTTATGTCATCTCATAGAGTTTCCACCCTCTGTCCTGCACTCCTTTCACTTAGCATAGAGAATTAGACTTAATACAACAAACTCATAGATAGAAGAGTGTATCTCTATCCTTGGAGATGATTTCTAGCATACATCTATAGTGAAAACACATATGAATGACATTCACAACTAACCATCCATTACACATAAATTAGCAAATAGGAAAATCTATTACTTTATGTTAATGGTGGAATATCCATTACAATACATGAGTCTAAACTGCAACTGAGTCTCATATATTTATCTTTGTTCCCTCTTGACACTCTATTGGGTAACAATACAAAGGTTTATACAAGAGGGGCTCGACGAGATTCCCTCCAAGCTACTCTAGCGGTGTATAATCACCATTATAAACCCTTGACTAATGAGGTAGATTACAATTATGGAGATCTTATCCAAATAGGATACAAATCCCTCCTACCGTCAACCACTTAATGGCACCTCATCTACAGCTTGTGTGAAAGCACAACTTGGATTGACCAACCTGTCAGTATTAATTTCCTTAATCATGATTTATATTTTCAAAGGAAAAATGAGAAGTCGATGCCCGTCCCTTCCTTGAATGCACACCACTCATGCTAATCAGTTGGTGAGTGTTGAGGTAGAGTGATGCTCCTGCATCAAGAATAAATGTGGTGACAATAAATTATTCTACATATATTGTGAAGAGGAAGAAGATCAAGAATTGGAACCATAATAAAATATAGAACAAGAATATAGTACTCCAACTATATCTTGTCATCATTGGTTGGAATCAGTACTCCAAAAAACCTCAAGAGAGAAGGATATATCAAAAAGAAAAAGGTAAAAGTGTTCATTAATTTTGGTACCACCGATAACTTTATTAATTGAAAATTAGTGAAACTGCTCAATTGATTTATATTTCTAGCATTATATTTATAGGTAATGATTACATATGGAGGTACCATAAATTTTCTAGGTAAATTATCTTGATAAATTGGGTTGGTTGTCATTGATGTCAAACCTTGAATAGAGTTTGGTAGAGAATTTCAATAGCACAATGGTTTGGGTAATGGACCCATGTTTGTTTATGGATAATTGTGTGATTTTTGATATATTTGTAGGTAAGACTATTCCATATGGATAGTACATGTCATGTCATTTCCGGTGGTATGTGGAATGTCACATAACTCCTCACGATTAGAGAGTTATGGCCATGTGAAGTTGGATAAAGGTTTGGGTAATGGACCCAAGTTTGTTTGATGGATAATGGTACGCGTTTTGATATATTTGTAGGTAAGAATATTCTATATGGATAGTACATTTCATTCCATTCCATTGGTATGTGTAATATCACATAAATCCTCACATTTAGAGAGTTATGGCCATGTGAAGTTGGAGAACCCTCATGACTCATCTAAAAGCCTCAAAAGGTCAAAGTAGTCAAAGTGGTTTAAGAGATTTTAGAAGGTAAATAAGAAAGTGAAGTGATGAGTGTACTATAAGTCAAAGTGAATAACAAAATAAATTATTTAAATAATAAAGTTAATGGAGAAATTACTAAGTGGTCAAGTGGTTAGAAGTGGGTTAACCCTAAAATAAGGAAAGTGGGTTAAGATGGTTAAAAGGTAACCCCTTGAGGAAGCTAATGAAAATATAAATAAGAGGCAAGTCTCTCTCATTTTAAATACACTTGAGAATATTGAATATCTACAAGTGACTGAGGTAACCAAAGGATATCTAAGCCTAATTTCAAAGGGAAGGTGAACTAAAGAAGGCCAAAACTCAAGGGAGGATAAATTCTTTTGATGATTCTTTCTAAGGTATGTTATTTACAGGTCATCTCACCATTTTCGCAATAACATTTTTTCTAAAATGATTCAGACCGTGAAATTGGGAGACTATTGAGGAAATATATCCAAGTAGTTGTTTGCACCCAATTCGTCACTGTGTGAGCAAATTATGAGTGCTTACATGCCCAGTTGGGCTCTGCTAGGCATGACAATTGTGAGGTAAAAGGTTAGAAAGAGAAGCTACAAAGAAATAAACAAAAACTAAACTAAAACTAATAAAAACTATGAGCATATAAAACAAATGAAAAATAGAGACAAATGGACCAATATCACCAATGTATAAGTTGATATGTTGATGAAATCCAAAGACACAAAGAAGAAAGGGGACTTGGGTCCCTCCTTTATCCAATGGAAGGCTCTTGAGGCCCTCAAAGCTTGCTCTCCTTACAATGAAAAGATGAAAATGTGGGTGAAAGAACTCCAAGATTATTCACTCAAGTGAGGGGTGAATAGCTTATGAAATGTAGCCTACAATGTGTGTTGCCAAAGAATGAGTCTTTAGCAATCTCAGTAGCATAACAATATGAAGAATTCCTTGAGAAAATGGTGATCATTCATGGCTTTTTATAGCCAAGCATTGGGTTATTATGTGGCCTCTTTTGAATGTGAAAAGGGGCTCTTTAGGGCACAATTAGGTCATTGACCAGCCCACCACGAGGATTGAGCTCGGATTTGGTGTCAAATCGACTTGGGAGCCGATCCATTAGTGGTTGGGAAGCCGACCAGTTTCAATAAATGCGTTGTTTAGCAGGCGCGCGGGTTTTTCGCCAAACAGTCGCGCCTTGTGCACATATGCATGCCTTGTACAAAGCTGTTACGCACATATGCGCGCGTGCCCAAAGGATGTAAAGAGCCTTGCAATTTTTGGCCTTTTTGTATAGTTTTGACCCTTTTGCTATGCTGTGGAATTAACCTTGTGCCATGAATGACTTCTTTTCTGTTTTGACGATGCGGAGTTCTTGTCACCACGTGCGGACGAAATTTCAGTGATAACAGATGCCCCCTGATGGTTGAGGTTAGGAGCAAAATGTATAGCTGAAATCCATCAATGTTTCTTTTATGGAGAATGGTGTTGTAAGGGAGAGAAAGAATGGGACCGTGTAGAGCAATCCGTTGGAGAAGAAAGGAACCTATAGATCCCGACCTTCCACAAGGTGTGTAACAATATACAAGTGTGTACAAATGAGGTGGGCATGCCCCATGCTCGTGTGATGTAACTCTGAAGAAAGAATGGCTGAAGTGTTGGTGTAGACAACTGCAGTGCCCTCGGGGGCGGAATGATAAAGGCAGAAGACAATTCTGCAAAGGAACATACTCTAAACCAGCAGTAATGGTTGCGGAGGTAAACAGTGACGGTGAGGTGGGCAGTGATGGCCCGGCCGAGTTCAGAGTTCTTCGGAAACGGATAATACAAACTGCAATAGTCGCAAAGTAAGACCCACCGCAACATGAGGAAGTGTTGGCATCGAATGTTATGGGGGTCAACGACATCAGGGAGCAATGGTGTTTCCCCCTGTGTTGTCTGAGATCTCTCATTGAATGGGAAATGAGAATCAAGATACTGTCGCCCTTTTGGAAAAGTGTGTTGATGTTGACAAAAGGAGGACACAACTCTCAGAAGCAAGGGGCTTCGTGGAATCTACTGTGGTGAAGAAGCGGTAGAGGTACATAGAAGAAGTCAAGAAATGGGAAGAATCAAGACTGCCCTTGGTTGGAGGGTATATGATAGAAGGAATGGCCGCAACTGTGTGACAAGATCAAGTGTCAGGGGGATGACAAGATTAGGGATAAGCTGTGTCAGAGGCTGGACAAGGTGAACAAATTCAGAGGATAAAGGTAAGTGACCTGGGTAGTACTCTGAAAACATAGACGATGCCGGCGGGGGAAAATGAGAAGTAATGCTCCAACCAAGGGCGACATGGGTTGCGTGTGGCCAAAAAGGAAAGCAGGTCATCAATGGTGACGATAAAAGTAAAGATGGGGAATAAAGGTGTTTTTACAATAAATAAGAAATAAATTGGGGGAAGATGTACAAATACAGAAATGCGTGCCCCAGTGTGAAATGAGTTCCCCAGTGAGGGCATAAACTTTGGGAAAACGGATGAAGGGTGGGGGCCCCATTGGTGAGTTTCTGTATGAGGTAGGTGAACTGAAGATAGGTTCGCAGATGGGCAAACTGATGGTGGTTGAAATGGAGGTTCATGATCCTGTGGATGTGCAGGTAAAAAGAACTGAAGCATAAAGCGATAATCTGGGATTCCATGTGGGAAAGCCAACAAAATGAGGAGAAGGAGTATGTGGTTGATCTACAACATGAGAATAGACTAATGGGACTCCCATCCCTAAAGGGTAATGAAGAACAGCATGAGTGTCAAAGAGTGCAAAAAGGTGCTATGAATGGGACAACTCATGTGGGTGAGAATGCTACCGGATTACAGTACCGTATATGCAAAAGTGGAGGTGGGGATACTGCAGAGCCGGAAAAGGGTGTCCTAAAGGTCAATATCAGAGGGAATGACTGGAATTGTAAATGCAACACAGTGGGAGAGACTACATGCCAGTGTTGAGTATATACCTGAAGGAATGATGTTGAGAGATGATGGATCAAGTACGTGCACACATAACAACCAAATACCCAAAGTGAACAATATCTGAAGAGAATACCAAATATGAATATGTATTAGATAAATGTGACAATGTGCATGCGTACCTGGTCATGATGTGAAAAAAAGGTGCCCCGAGGGCTCAGGATAAAAAGTGGCCCAGGGACAACCATAATGTAGGCAGTGGGACGCTGATCCTGTGGCTGAAGACGGTTCGAAAAATGGATGTCGTGGGCTCCCGGAATGGTGAGTGGAAGTTTGGGAAAAACCCTATATATAGTTGTAGGGCCCACATTGCCACCTCATTTGTTCCTGCTGCTACAGTGAGTTCCAGAGCAGATCCAGAGGAGATTGAGTGATTCATCCCTTTACTACTGGAAGGTTGAGTGGTAGCAGTGGTAATGGGTGGTGTGGGGGTAGGATTGGGGGGAATCAAATTTCTTAATTCCGGTAGTGATGGGGAGTTGTTGGTTTGGTGGCCCTCTTTGTCACACAAGGCGCAAGGTGGTGGGATGCATGGAGGAAGTGGAGCTGTGGACTCCTTCTTCTGTCGCCTACCTCTGGTGGTAGCAGAGGGGGTAGGGAGTATGGGGGGGACAGGGGTAGTGGGAGTGATGACAGGAATCATCATGGGGAGTCCTTCCTGTGGGCGAGGGACCATCTTAGGTAGATGTAAGTACCACACTGAGATTGCTAACACCATATTGGGTAGTGTGAGCGTTGCGGCTACCTGGAAAGCTTTTATACCTGGTGGAGGGTAAAAGAAGGGAATTTGAGTGAGGGGTTGGGGAACTGATTCCCAAATGGGATGAGACCCCTGGGTGGGCGTTGATTCATGGACCGGAGGGGTCGACGAGGGCGCAGGAGACTCCTGTGGGAGTGGTGCTGCGACTGTTGAGACGTTAGGAATGACTGAAGCCTCCTGAGGAGGATGTGCATCCTTCTGTTGAGTTTCGTTAGAGGAAACGACACATACTTTCTTAGGGGGAAGGAGAGGTGGTGCTCCATGGTATGTCCCTAACAAGGATGGATCTTTGAAAATTCTAGGACCCATCTCTACGAGTGGGTATGCATCTTTGTTTGAATGAATGAGAGGAAGAATGTTATCGAGATTGGCAGATGGGTTAGGCTCGTAATGTGAGATTAGTCAATGGTTACGATCTTTCCATTGTGAGGGAACATGATTGTTCTAAAGACTGTTGATGCCACTGCCTTCATAGCATACATGTATGTACGGCCAAACAAGATATTGTAATCGAGTTGAGCATCGATAACTTCAATATCAATGAGGATGGTTTTGCCCCCGAGTTCTACGGGGACATTTTGGAAGAGCCCTTCGGGGGAAGATGGTCTTCCATCATAAGCTCGCAAGGTGATGGTGGAGGGTAAGAGGTCCGGGGAACCAAGTTTCTGCCATACTGTTTTGGACATGATGCATGTGGATGCCCCTTCATTGATGACGCACCGATGGACGGTGATGTTCCATATTTTGACAGGTATTTGAATAGCAACTGCGGCGGGAAGACGTGGTTCACAGCTGTCAAGGTCAAAGGTGATGATTCGAGTATCGGCCGGGTCGACTACCCCCAAGGCGGAAAGTAATGATTTCCGTTGTGTTGGGCAAGTCTGGAGGACTTCCAGAACTGACATGGCAGCCGGGGACTGCGCTAAGTCATCTACCAAGCTGTAGTTATGTGCTTCCCTAGCTTGTGGATTGTGAACATTCCTATGTAAAGGGATGCGAGGGATGCATAATGGTGGTTCGACTGAAGGGCGAGAGATCATCAATGGGGGTCCCGTTGGTGTAGGGTTTGTTTCTAAAGATGGGGGAGTAGACTCAACCGTTGGAGGATACTGACGATTGCGTGTTTGCAAAAGAATTTCTTCCTCACTGGTGAGGAGAATTGTTCGGTATGCAGGATTGTTGGGATTATGGTATTGGCCCACCTGAGGTGGGGGATGCTGCGTGTCATGCTGGGTGTTTATGACACCTTGATGTGGGATAGGATTTTGTAGTACGGCGGGAGGGGGTTGTTGCGCAGGTTGCGCAGCAGAAGGGGGAATACTCCTGGAGTCTTTCAACCTCTTGAAATCAGCGATCTGTGGGCAATGGTGAGTGTAATGACCGTACATACCACAAAGAGCACAAGGGTGGATGGTTTTAATAGTATTCCGCCCTTGGCATTTGTTGTTATTGCCCCCCTGGGGGTTTTGGTTCCCTTGGTTGGGGTTGCCCCCAGTGGGTGGGTGTTGTGGGGGTTGATTCCCGCCTTGACCAGGATTGTTATTATTCCTGTTCCATCCTTTCCTCCTGTTGTTGTTTGATGGGTGGGTGGGGTTGGCTGTATTTAATTGTTCAAAATTCTAGTATTGTTGAGTAGCGGAAGGCTGAACAAAATTAACCCCTGCATGAGGATGTGGGGGAGCCATGGGTTGTGGAGGACCCGAAAAAGGAAAGTAAGGGTTCTGTGGTGGTGCGGCTCCATAAGGTACATAGGAATACGTGGTGCTTTCACTAGTACGATAAGGTGATGAGGAGGGGGGACCACTTGTGGTTGGAAGAGGTGGATGTATGGGAGGTGCCGGTGAAGGTCCACTAATGGGTGGAGGTGTAGCAACAGGGTATGGCTGTTGGTAAGGAGGTGGGGAAAAATAAGAAGTGCCCCCATATGCTGGTGGGTATTGAGGGGTTCCATGCATCGGTGGTGATTGGGGTTGTGGACTATGATGCGTGGTGGCACCTATTAGCCCGTCTGCTGAGTGAGACATCCCAGGTTTGTCCTGGCCAAATGGCACAGGTTTTGGAAGAACAGGAAGTACTGTGTACAAGTATCCTGACTGTGCATAAATGAGGTCATATTGTTGAGCCTTTCTGATGGCTTCCTCCTCGGATTGTGGGAAGGTAGAAGACACATCCTTACCAAGGAGAGCGACAAGTGATCTAAGAAACCAATCAAGACATTGCTGCTTGGTGGTTTCTGCTTTACACAAACTACGTTGCCTACGCCACTCATGAATGTGGTCAGCAATGTGGGTGGCTGAGGACTGTTTGAAATTGGACAGTAGTTCTAGACCATTGTTATGGTGGATAGGTAATTGGAAGAAAGTTAAAAAGGATTTGGCCAAGGATTCAAAGGTCGTGTGGGACCCTGATTTTTCTTCAACATACCATTTGGCTGATGGGCCAGTAAGTGTGCGCTGAAATAATCGTAATCTGATGGAATCTTCCATGATGCTATTGGAAGAACACCATAGATGAAATGTCATGACATTATTGGCGGGGTCATCCCCTGCCTTTCCTTCAAACTTTGGTATGTCTGAAGGAAGTTTGGTTGGCATTGCAGGCCATGTGGCGTCATGCAATATAGGATCATTAGTGAGCTTGGTGAGATCTGGAATGTTGAGAGACGCCAAGTATGGCATCTGTAGTGGGGTAGGAATGTTAGTTCCAGCCATGGTGTGTTGTGAACCTGACCCTTGATGGGGACTAGGTGGGTTGGTGCTCCCTCCTTGAGAGGAAGTGGGTCCCCTGCTTCTGTGCAAAGGAGAGTGAGTGACTGTGTGTCCTTGGGAATTGGGCCCAAGTAAGGTAGAACCGAGCAAAGCTGATCCTAAGATGGTAGCACTCGCAGGAGTGTGTGAGCGGGTACAACCAGATACTCCTCCTAAGATGGGACGAAGGTTAAGCAAACGTCACGAATGACGGGGGTTCAGTGGTTCCCCTATGATGTCAGACTAATTTGTGTGAAAAAAATGTGTGCAACAAGTGGTGAAAGAAAAATATATAGAACCAAGAGCCTTTTGCTGAAATGATCTTTACAATATATATATCAAAGTCAAACTGTAATCATATGTGCATCATACATAAATGAGAAAGAAGCATATATGTGGGTAAGAGGGTTTTTTGTCTACGTGGGGGAATCAAAAAAGAAAGCAAATGCTCGTGTCCTAGCAGACGTAACGTCCTTCCTCTCAAAAATAGCACTGGATCTTCCAATAGCTCTCAACAGTGGGGTCTGAAGTCACCGGAAGAGATACTAGTGAAGAATGAAATAACTGGTTATAATGAGGGGTAGAGGGTGCAATATCCCGAAAGAGCTGGCGATACCTCCCAATAG
>ML782065.1:662604-691027 GCA_009831015.1 Picea engelmannii | reverse complement strand
GTGGTCGCGTTGGCTGGGGCCGTGGATGTTTCCCCGTAGGGGTTTTACCACGTGAAAACATCGGTGTGTTGATCTTTGATCTGGTTATGTGAGTGGTTACTGAAGGTGTTCGTCCTCTGTTGGAATACTTGTGTTGTCGAACAGTATATATAGGAGACTAGGAGGTATAATTACAACTAATGGACTGAATCCGACATAAATAAAATAAAATTACTAATGTAATATGACCCAATTAAGGGGTAATGAGCCATTATTTAGGGTTTAACACACCTGAAATCTCATATTTTTTCTATCGACACAGGTGGTTGTGACATTATGTTGGGTGCAAACTGGCTAAGGACTTTGGGTCCCATTCTCATGCATTTTAAGGAATTAACCATGCAATTCGACCAAGAGGGCCAACAATATAAGTTCCAAGGCATCATCATTAGTTCCCTTAAAATTATTAGTTTCCATCGCATGAAAAATATGCTCAAAAAAGGTCATTCTAGAATTATTTCCCAACTCCATGCCATACAAGCAACTGAGACACCTTCTGTGCCACAGGACCTCCAATACATGCTCTCTAAACATAAAGTGGTTTTTTCCACTCCCCAGGGACTCCCTCCTTCTCATGGTGTTCATGATCATTCCAGCCCCTTGTCCCTGGAATCCTTCCTCCCAATATCTGTCCCTATCTTCACCCATTTTCCCCAAAAAATGAAATTGACAAAATGGTTCAAGAACTTCTTAACACAGGTGTTATCCACCCTAGTATGATCCCCTATTATTCTCCTATGGTCATGGTCCTAAAGAAAGAAGTTTCTTCATGCATGTGTCCTGAATTCCGCACCCTCAACAAACTCACCATTAAAGACAAATTTTCCATTCATATCATTGATGACCTCTTGGATGAATTGAATGGTGCCCATTTCTTTACTAAACTTGATCTTCATTCTCACTACCACCAGATCCGTATGAAAGAGGAATACATTCCTAAGAATGTCTTTAGAACTCATGAGGGCCAGTATGATTTTTTGGTCATGCCCTTTTTCTTATGTAATGTTCCCTCCACTTTCCAAAGCCTCATGAATCATGTCTTTCATCCTTTTCTCCATCATTTTATCTTAGTTTTCTTTGATGATATCCTCATCTAGAAAAAAACATGGACAAACTATCTTTCTCATGTGCATCGAGTTGTCCATCTACTCTCCTAGCACCAACTTTTCCTGAAACAATATAAATGTTCTTTTGGTGCCTCAAACGTTAAGTACTTGGGTCATCTTGCTGGAAAGGATGACGTCAGGGTGGATTCTAAAAATATTGAAACTATGAAATATCGGTCTCACCCAAAGACTCTCAAAATATTGCATGGATTTCTTGGATTAACATGTTATTATCGCAACTTTGTTAAGAATTATGGAAAGATTGCAGCACCTCTCACTACAGTCCTTAAAAATAATTATTTCACTTGGAATCCAGCAGCTACTCAGGATTTTCAAACCTTGAAGATGGCCATGTGCGCCACTCCATTCCTGGCCCTTCCTGATTTCACCATGACCTTTGTCCTAGAATTTGACACTTCAGGGAAATGAATTGGCCTTGTCCTTATGAAAGAGAGTTGGCCTTTGGCCTTTACCAGCAAAAAATTGTCTGAACGTAATTTGGGAAAATCAATCTATGAAAAGGAAATGTTGGCTATTCTTCATGCCGTTGATCTTTGATGCCCTTATCTATTGGGGCAATGGTTCCAAATTAAGATAGATCATCAAAGCCTCAAGTATTTTCTGGAATAATGCATTTCCTCCCCAGAGAAACAAAAATGGGTGACTATTCTCATTGGATATGATTATGAGATCATTTAGAATAAAGGAAAATACAATGTTGTTATGTATGCACTTTCTCTCTCCTTCATTGTACTAGATTGGCTCCATGTTTTTCACCAAGAATGGCTACATGATCCAAAAAGTTTGCATCTAATACAACAATTGCAATACAATTCTCTAGTTTCCCCAGGGTACTCTTGGATCCATGATGAGCTTCAATAGAAAGGTCATTTGTATTTAAGTAAATAATCAAAAATTAAATCCATGGTACTTTCTGAGCTTCATGCTACACCCACAACTGGGCACTCTGGGTTTACCAAAACCTATGATAGGGTCAAATGTTCTTTTTTCTGGGATGGTATGAAATAGGACGTTTGTAATTTTGTGGCCAAATGTGATGTGTGTCAATGCAACAAGGGAGAAACAGTCAAATCTCTTGTCACACTACAACCACTTCTGATTCCACCTGCTATTTGGCGGGATATCTCTATGGATTTTATTACAGGCTTACCTAAATCAGGGAATAAATCAATCATCATGGTGGTAGTTTATCACCTTTCAAATTATGCTCATTTTTGTGCTCTTCAGCACCCATTTACAACATCCACTATGACTCAACTTTCATGGATTGGGTCTTCAAGCTTCATGGCATGTCGCATTCTATTTTTTTTTATCACCACCAAACTTTCACCAGCAATTTTTGGCAAGAACTATTCAAGCTACAAGGAACCCAATTGCATCTCATCATAGCTTATCATCCCCAGATTGATGGTCAAACTAAAGCTGTCAAAAAGTGCTTGAAAACATATCTCAGGTGTTTTGCATCGGAAAAGAAAAATCACTTTTTTAATGGTGCTACAACACTTCATCCATATAGCTACCTGCATGACTCCTTTTGAAGTGGTATATGAAAAAAATACACCTTCATTTCTCTCATATTTACCAGGTGTCTCGAAGGTCCAGACGGTTGACCAAACACTTACAGTTCGAGAGGATATTCTTTATACCCTCAAAGATACTTTGGTCATGGACGATAATCACATGAAGCAACAAGAATATCAATTTCTCTCTAAACGTCAATTTGAATAAGGGAATCAAGTGTTTCTTCGACTGCAACCTTACAAGAAAAATTCCCTCAAGGATGACCATTGTCAGAAACCGGCACCCAAATTTTATGGTACTTATACCATTATCAATCGTGTGGGATAGGTGGCCTATCAATTATCTTTTCCCAGTCATTATAGGTTTAAGTTACTAAGACAACTGAGAGGGGGGGCGAATCAATTGTTGTTATGCTTAAACAATTTTAACAATATTAAAACATTCTTAATCTTTCTTCAAGTGATCATCAACATTATACAGCATATGGACAATAAAATTAATATGCATCAGTCACACATAAGGTATACACAGAGATAGATTTTCATGAGGAAACCCATAATGAGAGAAAACCTCTTCTTCTTCGAAATGATAGGCAGTCTTTTAAGTTCTATACATCATCTATAATTGAGCACCAACTCAATGTGAGGCTGCTACTTCTGTTTTACAAGCTGCAACTTGTTTGAGAGCACCGACTCTCTTGTTTCTCTAGCACCCTCTAGAAAGAAGAACCAACTCCCCTAATGTTTCATCACTAACTGGATGGAAGCACCAACTTCCAGTTACACAGGCTCCATCCTGTATAACAGAGAACACTTGTTCTCCCTTGCACCACCCTGCCACCCTGGTTTCTCTGGATGCAACCAGATGGAAGCTACAACTCCCTGTGTTCAAGCTCCCACTTCAACCTCTGAGGATAACAATCCTCCCTAGCACCTCCCAACTACCCTGGAATATAAATGAATAATTAAACAACCAACTACATAGATAAATCAATTCTTACCACTTCTCCTCTATTTTGTAAATCTAGTCTTCTTCTAAGTGTTCTGCAATTCTTCTCTTCCTTTGTCTGTTCTGCAATTTTTCTCTGCTTCAACTTGTTCTGTCATTCTTCTCTGCTTCAAGTATTTTCTTCATCTATTACTCTTATTTTATTTTTATATCACACTGCGCACATTTTTCAGTCTCACACTGCACATATTTTCAGTCTCCCACTGTGCATATTTTCAGTCTCACACTGTGCATACTTTGATTTTCCCTTTCTTACAGTTTAATTCATTTTTCGTACATAACTACCAACCTCTCATAGTCTATGTATTTTCATTTTATGCACCACACCCACAACAATTACCCTTCGAATCTTCTGAGGAAAAAGAAAAACTGTCTAAGCAACTGAAACGCCAACTGATCAGGAATCATGAATCAATTTTTCTAACTGATTCGTAACTGATGAATTAACTGTGAGAGAGAATAGTAGCCCTCTGATCATATTCAAGTTTATATTCACCATTGGATGAACTTTATTAATCTTTCCTTTAAATCGAGTTTCGGCATTTCGGCATTCTTGTGGCCAAGTGTCTTGATACTTCATATGGAGATCTCTGAAACTCCGATACAGAACTTTTCTATGCTAGCTCCTTCCTCTATATGACCAATTCCATGACCAAGTACTTATTCATAAAGTGCTTTTCACGAATTCACATTTTGTGAATCTAGAGATGAGGCATCTCAACTCTCCAAGTCGCGATCCCCGAAACCCTGAAATGGAGCTTGTCTGAACTGACTCCTTCCCTTCTCATGACCATCCGTGGTGACCATAGGATTTACCAAAATGTGCTTCATATTTCATGAGTTTATAAACTTCATTGAGTCTGATCGACGGTTGAAATCTCCATAGATCTGACGGTCCCGATCATATCACGATCTCACATCTCACGAGTTTCCACACCATGCTCCATTGACTCCAAGTCAATGACTTGTCCTATGATTGAACAGTCTAGATCTAATCTTAATTCAATGGTTCAGATCATATCATGATTTCGAATATCATGATTTTGACGTTATTGTGGTTATGTTTCTTGCCTCTCCAAGTCGCGATTCGTGAAACTCAGAAATGGAGTCGAATCAACGGGCCAGATCACACCTTGATCTGACGACTCCGATTAAATCGTGATTTCTCATCTCATGATTTCAATGGTTATGTTTCTTTCCTCTCCAACTCGCAAGTCATGAAACTCTGAAATGGACTCGAATCAATGGTCCAGATCACACCTTGATCTAACGGCTGCGATTAAATCACGATTTCTCATATCTCGATTTTGATGGTTATGTTTCTTGCCTCTCCAAGTTGCGAGTCGTGAAACTCCAAAATGGAGTTGGATCAATGGTCCATATCACACCTTGATCTGATGGCTATGGTTAAATCACAATTTCTCATATCATGATTTCGATGGTTATGTTTCTTGCCTCTCCAAGTCGCGAGTCGCAAAACTCTGAAATGGCGTGGGATCAACGGTCCTAATCAACACTTGATCTGACGATCATCGATAATTGTAAATGGGATCCAACGATCAGAAATGTTGCTTCTCCTCCCGAGCTTACTTTTTTCAACTTACTCTAATCTTTCCATCGATGATTTTCCAACAATCCTCTACACTATCTCTTCTGAGCTTATTCGGATCTTCTCTGCAACGTCTTTTCATAATGTCCATCTATTTCATACTTTGTGTACTCATGCCATCTTCACTATTGTACTTGCCATCAATGACAAGTATACAAGCATGCGTTGTTTGTTAAATATTTGTGAACATTCTCCCCCTTTTGCATTGATGGAAACACAAGCAGCTACATGCATTCAGACTCTCCTCCTAGACTATTTTTTCCCCCTTTGACATCAATGTCAAAGAAGAAACATGCTCCCCCTGAGCTGTTGCAAAACATACTCCCCCTGTCAACTATGAGCATCTTGGAAATACACCAGATATTCAATAAGTACTCCCCCTGACCAGGCAACAGATTAGACACAAGAAATTATAACCCCCAACTTTTGACGAAGATATCCAAAAGGGGTTGTTGCTAATGGTTTTGTAAATATATCTACAATCTGTTCTGTAGAAGGTATATAATTCAGTTGAACAATTTTGTTTGTAACTTTTTCTCTGAGAAAATGGTACTTTATTGGAATATTCTTAGTCCTGGAATGAAGAATAGGATTCTTTGAGACACTAATGGAACTGGTGTTATCACAGTGAATTGGAATGGGATCAGTGTAGGTTACCTTCAAATCTGCAAGAGTTTGTATGATCCATAAAATTTGTGTGCAGAAAGTAGCAGTAGCAATGTATTATACCTCTATAGTTGATAATGAAATGGATCCTTTCTTTTTACTAATCCATGCAACTAATGAGTCACCCAGAAAGAATCCTCCTCCACTAGTGCTTTTTCTCTCATCAACACAGTTTGCCCAATCTGCATCTGAATAAGAAGTTAACTGAAAATTATGATTTCTGGGAATTCCATAGACCATAATTTGTTGTTCCCTTCAAGTATTTGAATATCCTTTTTACAGCTACCAAATGAATTTGTTTAGGAGCAGGCTGATAACGACCTACCATTCCAGCAGCTTGCATTATATTAGGACGAGATGCTGTGATGTACAGAAGACTGCCTATCATAGAGCGATATGTCCTTTGATCAACATCTGGTGAAATATCATTTTTACTGAGCTTGTAACCAGCCACCACAGGTGTGCTAACTGGAGAGGAATCTTCCATCTAAAATTTCTTCAACATCTCTTTCAAATATTTTTCTTTAGAAATAAATATTCCTACAGAACTCTGTTTTATTTGTAAGCCAATAAAATATGATAGTTCTCCTATCATGGACATCTCAAACTCTATTTGCATAGAGTTAGAAAACCACTGGATAGATGATTCATTAGTACAACATAAAATAATATCATCTACATAAACCAGAACAACTAGTAAATTATCACCTTCA
The DNA here is from genome assembly GCA_009831015.1 of Picea engelmannii. Classification (NCBI taxonomy): domain Eukaryota; kingdom Viridiplantae; phylum Streptophyta; class Pinopsida; order Pinales; family Pinaceae; genus Picea; species Picea engelmannii. The sequence continues at coordinate 684,344 of ML782065.1, read as the reverse complement.
GACTTAATGTAGAGATTGTTGTCAACAATACCTTTCTTGAACCCTTTGTCCTGTAGAAATTTGTCCAGTCTATAATACAAAGCTAGTGGTGCTTGTTTTAGTCCATATAAGGCCTTCTTCAACTTGCAAACATGATTAGGATTATCTATCAATGAGAATCCTTTAGGTTGCTCCATATATACTTCTTCTTCTAGATATCCATTTAGAAATGATGACTTAACATCCATCTGATAAACTTTAAAGTTCTTATGACATGAATAAGAAAGAAACATTCTGATGGATTCTAATCTTGCCACTGGTGCAAAATTTTCATCAAAGTACTAACCTTCAACTTGTGCATATCCTTTACAGACCAATCTGGCTTTATTTCTAACAACTTGTCCTTTTTCATTCATTTTATTCTTGAACACCCATTTGGAACCTATTACATTCTTATCTTCAGGTCTAGGGACAAGTTCCCAAGTATTGTTCTTTTCAATATGATCAAGCTCTTCATTCATTGCTCTAATCCAATCATCATTTTGGCTAGCTTCCTCAAAAATTTTAGGTTCAGTCACAAATAAAAAGGCAACATGAGATTGTTTTGAGTCTTTAATCAATTTCATTCTTGTCTGAACTCCTTTATTTATATCTCCAATTATCTAATTTTCAGGATGAGTCTTTCTAATAATTCTGAGAGGTGATTTTGCTTCTTTCTGCTAATTTGTGTCAGTCTGAGTATTCGTATCTTCATATGATTTAGATTCTTCCTTTTCTGATCCTTGGACCTGTTCATCTTCATCTTCAACTATATCCTCTGTTTTTGGTTTAGCACTGCCTACATTCATGACTGGGATTTCTTCATCAACTTTTATGTCTATACAATCAACTAGTTTATGAAGTCTCTTACTGTAGCATCTGTACCCTTTACTATTTGTAGCATATCCCAAGAAGATACCTTCATCAGCCTGTTGATGGGCAAAATTGACCGCTCGTCAACTGGAGGAGTGAATCTGGTTCGGGGTTGTCTATTTAACCCAAGCCATTTGGATTAATCCACTTCGATGGGTTTAGCAGCTCCGTTGGCCGATCTAAGTCCTAAGAAAGAGAGAAAACAAAAATAAAGAAACTAACTAAATGACAAACAACTGTTGAAAACTATATACAAATCTAAAATATATTCACAGTTTACTAACTAATATTTATAGAATAGTAGTTCTACTTATTAAATGTACAGTGTATGGATATGATTAAATATCAAATATATGTACAATATTCACAAAATGCAAATTTTGATTGAAATCTGTGAAAATCATATATGAATTGATTTATGACAGCAAAGCTATTGTTCAATATTTTTTATTTTTTTATAACTTTTATGAACAAGAAATGAAATGACAACTATCTAGTTGAGAAATAAAAATAACAATCTATACAGTGTATCTAAACTACAGAAAATTCTTATATTAATTAAACTAATAGAATGCTACTAGCAAACTAACTTGTAATCACATATCCTATGTGTCATGTGCGTAGCATCTACTTTTGTTGTTTGATGAGGCCAACCCACAATAGATTTTCCCAATGCTTTTCGTAAACGCGAAGCAGTAACGCTTTGAATGATAATGATAGAACACGTAAGATATGTAGCAACAACAATTTATATTTTGACAAATGATCATATTAAGGTAAATTTGACTATGAAAATTTTCATATAACTGCTCATTGAATAAAGAAGATCAACCTTCTAATCATCACATGTGAACAGATTAATTGTTGTATATAAAATGAGAGACATAAAATATGGACACTATATAAATCTTATCACATCAACCTGTAACAAATCATGATATCTAAAGTAGTCAAAATTTGATCACAAATTGAAATGAGAAAAACTTGAACAAAAATATGATATATTGAAGCTAAAGCCGTGCAAATATCCACTTTCATTCAAGTCTAATAATCAAAAATCCATAGTTTCTTCTCCCAGGCAGCGATGGATCTTAGTTTACAAAAATAATACATTTATAAAGTCCACAGGATCTAAACACTTCCTGTGGAAATCATCAAATCTGTTCCAAAAATTGTGGGGAATACAATCTCCCAAATTCCCATTGTTATCCAAAACTAACATCCTAATCTAAAACCATGTAAAGAAATATCATGTTCAGAGATGCCACTAGCGATCCAATCTCTTTTAGAATTTGTATCTACCTGTAAACGCACAAGAATACATGATTTCAGATTTCATTTTAGTTGTAAAATCAAAGAATTCGAATTTAAGTAACTATCTACAGAATCTCACGATTCTGTAGCTAGTTATTATTATAAACAAAATCGTGTTTTATCAATTCAATCAAAACAGAAATAGATGCAATTTGAGCAAACAAATCTTGTATGCTAATTCAAAATAAAAACAAAATCATCTTAAAACTACTTTTAAAATACCATACCTCAGATTCAGGGATTCGTTTTAATCAAGCTATTTTCGAATTCACAATGGCAGTGGTCGCGTCCACATTCTTAAAGACAACAGAACCTGTGGTCTTCTGTCTTTTATCATTAGCTTGAGATATATTTTGAAATCTATCATTCTCCTTAGTTATCACATTCACTCGGTCCTCCAAGGACTTGATCCACGATTGGAGCAAACGGACGTATCTGTAATATCAGTCGAGCCACGACTGTCATTCGTTGCACTGTGGTTGAACAGGCTGTGTATTCATAGGTGAGGAACTTATTATTTGACCTATAGGTTCTCTGTCGAGTTTGATCCCAGGGAAGTTGGGGTTGTCTCTCAGACACGGTGGGAGGTTCATCACATAGTCATAGGGCTTAACTGAGCAAAGTCCGTGTGAGTATGGATACTCTTCAATTAGAAACCGTTCGATTTCAGAATCATAATCTTCACTTAGCAGAATTGGTTTTTGGTCTGTGTTTTCTTTAGGTTTATTACGGGCACACCATGAAACCCAGTGCACAACCTTTTCACCCTTGTAATTGATATCATTGTTACCTTTACCCTTTTTCTTTGCAGACTTTTTAACAGGCTTACCACCATCTTTTGGACATGAATCAGGCAGGTTGTCAGGTTGGGTAGTGTTTGTGTAGGTCGAGTGTTCAACAGAGGGAAAGAGTGAAGGAGGGGGAATGACAGGCCCGACAAGGGTTTCTATAACAATGAATTTGTCAACTTGTCCTATTTCAGGACTAGAAAAACCATTCCTTAACAGGAAAGCGTTCCAACAATCGCCATTCAACTTCAACTGATGAACCATAATAATTTTAATTAAACAGTGGTGGAAGAGGCTGGAGTTGGATTTCTCCCTTTTGAAATGCTTAGCCATTTTGTATAAACTCCAAAGGAGAAAATATGGCATGTTTAAGGGAAAATCAATAAAACTCATGAGCAACCGCAAGTGGTATAAGAAACTGAACCGTATGTACCCTCACAAGTAACGAATTGCTTGACAATAGCTAACAAATCACACCATCTAGGTTTTAGAGCTGTAACAGGCATACCTTTGTCGCAACTATTAATCTTCCTTGAGGTAAACAACAGTGACCATGGAACTTCATCAACCTTTGAGTTTTTAAACCATTTTTGTCCCACAGCTAGCAGACCAGTGGTTGAGCTAATGAAATCTTTGTTTAACTCGAGCTAGGCGTGCCCAATTTTGTCTCTGCAACCATCAAACATTAGCGTGAATTGTTGAGCAACTGCTAGGTTAAAACCCTCAAAATTCTCAACAAATACCTGCCAACCATTCCTCTCTAAGTCCTCTTGGGCATTATCAAACAACAACAAAGTTTGGACACCGTTGGGTTCGATTCTCACTACAGGAGCCATAGCTAATAGCACAAAATCAATAGGGTATTCAGTGATAGGGTTTGACAGGATAGACACAGAACCATTGTCCCGAAGCTTCCCCAACCCAATGCAAAGGAAGCTCGAAATGCAAGGGCAGAGCGTTAATGGTATGCGTGCAAGGATAGTGGTGTAAATCGAGGCCATGCAAGAACATCATATCGGGTTGTACTTGGAACGATGCCTTGGTGTAATGGTACATTCGAATCATAACATTGCATATCCAAAAAAAATTTGATCAACATGTCAAATGAACCATTACATACCCACGATTTGACCCAAAAATCAATGTGTCAAACAAACCATTGTGTCAAAGATTTTATAAATCAACACCATATTAACAATAGTCAAATGCATAAATGTTTGGTGTTTCGATAAATATGTAACCAGTGGTGTGTTTGAGGTCAAGGAGTAATAACCATGTAAACAAGTAGGTTCATGATAAACCAAATGATCATTAATCCTTTGATGTAATCAACATGAATTCCAACTGTGGGTTTTCACGCTTGCAGTCATGAAAACGAAAACGAAAAGAAGGTATGCAAAAAGCGAAGAATAATGATATCATTTAAACAGTTGCAACGATTAATGAGGGTTTAAAATCCTTGTGTAGGCAGCTTGTAAAAAAAAAGATAGAGATTAATATGGCTACCAACAATGGAAACACACTAGTAGAAGGAGTTATCTCTGCCAAACAAACAAGTCTGGATTAGGATAATGAGAAAAACTCCAACTTGAAAACAACCAGAAAATTGTTTGAACATCATTATCAATCATAAAAAATTCTAGTTTCAGATTGCTTGTTATTTTAAAAGATGAAAATTGATGACAATCTTAACAAAAGAGAGCCAGGATATTAAGGTTAAAAACTCCAATAATGTTGACAGAGCCACTTATGCCAGCAGATGGCCATAGCCTCGACAGGGATGCCATTTAACCCACTCCAATATATGTATCCTGCCAAGAAGCTCCAGATCAAAATGAAGGACAATTAATGTCAAAAGATTCCATATCTGAGAATTTTCATATACCTGACATTGCTTCGTTGCCAGCGGGCCTATTCAGTACCCCAACGAAGTTATATTGGTGTCATGCATGCATTTACCCACTGCGAGCAGACCTGTTCAGTATCCCGATGGGTTTACAAGCACTTCCCACAACTCTTTAATGATTTATTTAGTTTTAAAGATATTTAATCGAGTGGGGTGACGCTGAAAATCGTGATATTTTGGACATATTTTAATAAATTACAGACCTTGAGAGAATTTATAACTGTCCTTCATTGATATCTAGAGATGGTTTATTGATAAACTGACCTTCAAAGGCGGGGAGACATCTCTGAGTTGTTCTCTTAAGGAACAAGGACAACGTAAGAAGAAATAGATGATCATGAAAAGCTTCAATTACAAATTGAAATCAAGAAATGCCTTTCAAACAACAAACTTTATTCAACATGGCTGTAAACTTCAGAAGCATATCATAATTGATGTTTAAACAACCTTCAACACTTATTTCAGAGGGGAATTTTTTCTGTTCTCTTTGTCCTAACAGTTCATGATGCAGGTATATGTATTTCAAAAATAAAAACTAGTAAGCATAAGGGAAAAATCAAAACCAAAACAACAAAGAAAAATGAAAAACAAACAAAGGAAAAATATTTACACAGTGTACATAGGGTTTTCATCAAGTGAAATACATTTTTAGAGCTTGGCCATTCATTGGATAGGTGTCTGGTTGTCCCTCTAGACTCTATAATCTGAAAGAGTTGGGACCCAATTTCTCAGTAATCAAAAACGGTCCTAGCCATAAGTTATGAAACTTCGTATGCTCTCCCTTTCCCTCATGTAGTTTGTTCCATTTTAGGACAAGGTCACCTACTTCAGAGTTTCTTTCAGAGTCAGAGTTGGAATCAAACCAGATTTTAACCACAAGTTGATGCTGATCCAACTTCCGTTTTGCTTGAGCCCTCACTTCCTCTAATTTTAACAATGCGTTAATTCGATTCTCCAAAGGGGGGCAGTCCTCTTCTTGTATTTTCTGTGATAGTTGCAGTGAGGGAAGAAGAATATGTGGTGGTAGAATTGCCTCTCTATCATAGACGAGAAAGAAGGGAGATTTAACCACAACAGTTTTCAGAGTTACTCTATCAGCCCAAATTGCATTTAACGGTGCATTATGCCAATTTTTATGGTTTTCAGATACCATTGTCTTGATGATTTTAATCAGATTTTTATTAGTTGATTCTGCCAATCTGTTACCTTGAGGGTAATAGATGGAAAAATATTTTAATTTAATTCCTTTTTCTAGAGAGAAATCACTCATCTCAAGAGACGAAAAATAGGAAGCGTTATTGAATACTAGACAGTCAGGGATACCAAAACGAATAATAATATTTGAATTCAAAAAGGAAATTACCTGATTGGTATTTATAGCTTTTAATGGGGCAGCTTTGGACCAACTAGTGAAGTAATCCATGGTTGTTATGATAAACTTATGCTACTGTGAGGATGGCAGATTGATTGGGCCTATAATATCAAAACCCCACTGCTGAAAATGGGAGTCTACTGAAATAGGCTGCAGAGGGAAGGCTAGTTTCTGTATCCGTCCGGATGCTTTTTAACAAATAACACACTTGAGGCACAAGGAATGAGCATATTTAAAAAGTGTAGGCCAGTAATAACCGGCTCTTAATACTTTATGGGCAGTGGTATCCCCACTAAAATTTCCACCAGCTTCTCCTGCGTGCAATTCTAATAAGACCTTTTCTGTTTCATCTTTCTCAAGACAACACATTAGTACTCCATCAAAATTTTGACGAAACATAATACCATTAATCAGCTGAAAGGAGACATATTTCAATCTTATCTCTCTTATTTTAGTGGGATCCAGGTGACCGGGGGCTAACCCATGTTCAAGACAGAATTTTATATCATCATACCAGGGACTAACAGGGTTTTGTGCATAGCAGATTAAATTTTGGTAGTGTTGTCTTGGGTTTGACATATCAGTTTCCTCTTGTTGTCCTATCGTTGAGTCAACGAATAAATTGCATAGCCCTTGACCTCTCACTAATCGTGTTTGGGTGATTTATATGTCATACTCTTGTAAGGAGGTGACCCAGTTCGCCCTATTTTCGCCTAGTTCTTTCTGTACTAACAGATTTCTGATGGTTGGGTAAGGGACGATAATTTTCTTCCTAGATTTCAAAAGATAAGATCAGAAGTTCTTTATTGCTTTAAAAACAGCATAGGCTTGCTAATCTACTGCTGGGTAATTAAGTTCTACACCTTTGAAGGGTGAGCTCATAAAGGCAATTGGGACTTCATTGTTTTCAGCGTTCTTTTGAGTTAGGATAGCAGTGTAGGAGTGGTCAGAAGCAAATGTGTAGAGAGTGAAGTCTTGCGAAAATTTGGGGATCATCAGAGAAGGAGTGTCTATTATGGATTTTTTTATTGAATTAAAAGCTTGGTTTTCTAAGGGTTCCCAATGATATTGTACATCCTTTTTTATTAAGTTCTGTAAAGGTCTCACCATTTCTGAAAAACTGGGGATGAATCTCCTGACAAAGTTTATCTAGCCTAAGAAAGACTGCATAGACTTTTTTGACGAGGGAGGGGGAAGTTTCGAGATTACTTGATTCCTTTTAGGGTTGATAATCATCCCTTCAATTGATACAATAAATCCTAATAGCTTACCTTGTTCTACTGCGAAGATAGATTTTTTAGGATTCAAGGAAATGTCGTACTTACGACATCATTGTAGAACGGATCTTAAATGAGCTAGATGATCATATTTGTTTTTTGAGAATACAGTAACGTCATCCAGGTAAACTATGACAGATTGATTGATTAAGCATTAGAAAGCGATATCCATCGCTCTCTGGAAAGTGGCACCAACATTAATGAGTCCAAAGGGCATTTTCCTATAAGCGTAGGTTCCCCATGGAGTGCAGAAGGTAGTTTTAAGTTTGTCTGAAGGAGAATTCAGGACTTGGTTATACCCTAAAAAACCATCCAATGAGGATAATCTTTCAGAGCCAGAAACCTGTTAAAGGATCTGTTCCATGGGTGGGACAGGGTAGTTGTCTTTATTAGACGTTCGATTAAGATTTCATAAATCGATTCATAGTCAGATTTCACCACTCTTCTTTTGGAAAGGGACAAGATTAGAGACCCATTGCGTGTGCCTAACTGGGAAGATTATCTTAGCATTCAAGAGTTTATTTAATTCTTTTTTTACGGTCGGTTCGAGTTTTGGGTGCATTTTCCTTAACTTTTGCTGAAAAGATAAGGTTTGGGGTTTCATAGGAATAACGTGTTGTATGATGTTAGGATCAAAGGTTTTTAGGTCGTCATACATCCAAGCAAAAACATCTTTGAATTCCTTAAACAATTTAATAAATGCCGCTTTCTCTTGTTCAAAACACCCCACCCCTAAATTAATGCACTGTGGATTGTCTTTAGTTCCCAAGTTTACTTTTTCATACATTAAAGAGGAACTATTTGTTTTATAGTTCACTAATTTTTTGAATTTGTCTTGAAGATCATAAAATTTTTCTAATCTAACTACAAATTTAGGGATAGAATTTACCATGTCTGTTGAAGATTCAGGAAATCTTGGATCTGGTATTACTGTGAAGTCACAAAGATTCTCTTCATGAATACATTTTTCGATCATTGTTCCTTGGAAAGTTTCTTCCATAAGCAAGAAACTAATAATTTGTTGATCGTCGTCGAAGACTCTCCAATTCATGATTTTTTTGGGGATGGATGGCTTGAACAACAGTTCGACGGAGAATGCGTTCGGGGACAAGCCTTCTGCAGGAAAGAGTTTTGAAGCTACATTAGCTAACAAATCGGCTTCTGAATTATTCAATCTAGGAATAGAATTTATGTTAAAAGAAAAAAACTTATTCATCAAATTCCATACCTCTGATTGGTAGCTTTTAAGATGCAGAGATAAACAGTGGATAGAATTTTTTACCTATCTAAACACAATTTTCGAATCTCCAAAGACAGTCAAATTTTGAACATTCATATCTAATGCTTTCCTAAGGCCTTGCAATAAAGTCTCATATTATGTTGTGTTGTTTGTACATTCAAACTCTAACCTGCATGCAATCAGGGTTTTGCTACCTGCTGGGTCAATAATCATGCAGCTCACACCGACTCCTTCCTTGGATTTTGACCCATCAAAGTAAAGAGACCATATTTGATTTTTTTCGGGTGCATGTGACCATTGAGAAGAAGATGTTGGCTCCATATATGTCACAATTTCAGACTGTTGCTTCGGGTTAGTGATAGCGGAAGTTTCGGCTATGAAATTGCCAAAAAAGTTATCCATCCCTTGTATTTCAGGAGAATCGACAGAAGGTGTAAATGGTTCATTAGGATCATTTAAATCTGTCACTGTGAATTTTAGGTAACGTTCATTATTTACCTTGATTCTGTTGGGCTTTCCATTCTTGGGCAGCCACAAGTGAGACCAATCTGTCATGAAATAACCGTGTAGTTTTTTTGACCAGTCTCTGCTTAAAAACAAACCATAAACTTCTGGAATATCTACAACAATAATATCAATTAGTTGATGAACTTTGGGGTTAGACGATAATATTATAAGCACATTACTTAATTCGCCTATAACTTTAACACTAGTTCGATCAAGTTGGATGTTCTTTAAGGTGGATGGTTGAACTTCAGCATTAATCTTCTGACACACAGACCACAACATTACATTGGATGACACTCCTGAATCTACCATACAATTGTGTACATTCCTATTAAAGATTTCAAAAGTTAACAAAAATGGAGGGACGTTTCTGTGAGTACTAATGGTGGAAGCTTGTTGCTTTTTACCTGCAGCCTCTAAAACTAATTTATCTACATTTGTTACATTATTTACAAGAAGGTCTCTTTTCTCGTGAGGATCAGAAGTATTCTTAGTGGAGGCCTTTTGAGGAAATTTTGGGTTGTTCTGAAAACCTTTGTTACTGCTTGGAATGTCATTTTTGATGTTCTCTGCGATATTATGTAACATTTTTTGTAGCAGAAACGAGAAATTTAATAATTCATAAACAGAAATGTTAGCCCTTAACGTTTTTAGATATTCAAATAAATCATAATCTAAGCTTGGGTTTGCATTATTCTGTTTAGTCTCATTTGTTATAGACCATTTTTGGGGAAAAGTCGTCATGTTTTCAGAAGAAGGCTTGTTTGTTGTCTTACTCCTATTATTGTAAGGATGTACTATCTCGAAATTAGCTTGAAAAATGCTATCCAAGAAGTGTCCAAAAATGTTCGGGGAGGATTCATCTTCTTCTACTATCTCTTGTTAATCTACTTCCTCAGGGATCTCAGGAGGCATCAAGTTATCCTGTGCTTCTAGAATCGTTTGAATAGCGAATTGCAGGCTTTCTAGATTTAAGTCTTTGGTATTTGAATTAGGTCAGTTGGTGGGAAAAGGCTTCCTAAACGGGGGTTTGTAAGGACCTTTCTCGAAGAAGCTTCTTCATTCGTCCTTTTCAAATCTATAACTTGATTTGACAGTTTTTGAATGACTTTTTGTAAGTTTTCTAGATCAGAGTTTTTCGATTGTGTTTTGTTTTGGGCAAGTCTAGGGAGGATTTTGATTTTCTTTTTGGAAGATGAACTAGTATCTATTTCATTGCTAGTAGTGTCGTTTAAGCTAAGGATGTCTTTGTCGATCTGAATGGCCTCTTCGAAGGCCTCTAACAATGTGGCTTTCTTAGATATCTTTACCCAAATGGCTCTACTTTGATGTAAGGCTTTTGTATAATGTGCTATGATAATATTCTCAGCAGGCATCGAATCCGTAGGGATTTGGTTCTTTAGTGTTAAGAATCTTTGGTTAAAGTCTTTGATTTTATCTTTGGGATTCATTCTTAAACTAGAAAGCTCCATGACTATGACTTCTGGGGACTTGTTGTCTCCAAACTTCTTAAGAAAACATGATTCAAACTTCTCCCATGACACAATGGTATGGGGTTGTTGGGAAAAGTACCAGGTAAAGGCATTTCCCTCGAAGGTGTAGGGAAACAATCTACAGAATAAGTCTCCGTTCTCGACATTACGGAGTCTAATGGCTAACATAAACTTTTTGATGTGATCTTTGATGATCTGTTTAGAGTCCGGGTCAAATTTAGGGAGCGACTTCTCCAAGTGTTTGGGTAAGGGATGCTGAGGCTCGGGTATGGCCACTGCATCTTGGTCAAGCCAGGGTCTAGCAGGATTGTACTGGTTGGCCATTGGTGTGGGCGGTGTCGAAGGCTAGGATGAGGAACTACCTTCATCAGAGGATTCTTCTCTAGAAGAAGAAGGGGATGAAGGAGGTGGTGAGGGTGGTATATCAGATCCTCCTGCTATAGGAGTGAGGATTGGATATGTAGGGTTTAAAGTGAGGTTAGTGTCTCCAAGTTGTTCTCTGATATCAGAGAAATCCAATGGTTGGTCCAAAGGTCATTTTGGTTGTCTTAAACGGGCGAAGGCACTATGTGCTCTTATGAGATACTGGTGGACAATCTCTTGTACGTCACCACCTGTAGGATTTGGAGTTACTGGTTCAACTGTGATCCGTAGATCATCATTTGATGTGGTTGTTTTTTGAGGGACAATAATGTCATTTGAATGAATTCTTGTCACTATAGGTGAGCGAGTGGGTGGTGGAGGAGTTTTACGACCACCTCGTGCCATTAATAATTTCCAGGCCCTCCTTCTAGTGCCATTTGTTCATGGGCGAAATTGACCGCTCGTCAACTGGAGGAGTGAATCTGGTTCGGGGTTGTCTATTTAACCCAAGACGTTTGGATTAATCCACTCCGACGAGTTTGACGGTTCCATTGGCCGATCTAAGTCCTAAGAAACGGAAAAAACAAAACTAAAGAAACTAACCAAATGACAAACAACTGCTGAAAACTATATACAAATCTAAAATATATTCACAGTTTACTAACTAATATTTATAGAACAGTAGTTCTACTTATTAAATGTAAAGTTTATCGATATGATTAAATCTCAAATATATGTATAGTATTCAAAAAATGCAAATTTTGATCGAAATCTGCGAAAATCATATATGAATTGATTTATGACAACAAAGTTATTGTTTAGTATTTTTTATTTTTTTATAAATTTTATGAACAAGAACTGAAATGATAGCTATCTAGTTGAGAAATAAAAATAACAATCTATATAGTGTATCTAAACTACAGAAAATTCTTATATTAATTAAACTAATAGAATGCTACTAGCAAACTAACCTGTAATCACATATCCTATGTGTCCTGTGTGTAGCATCTACGTTTGTTGTTTGATGAGGCCAACCCACACCAGATTTTCCCAATGCTTCTCGTAAACACGAAGCAGTAATGCTTTGAATGCTAATGACAGAACAAGTAATATATGTAGCAACAACAATTTATATTTTGACAAATGATCATATTAAGGTAAATCTGACTATGAAAATTTGCATATAACTGCTCATTGAATAAAGAAGATCAACCTTCTAATCATCACATGTGAACAGATTAATTGTTGTATATAAAATGAGAGACATAAAATATGGACACTATATAAATCTTATCACATCAACCTGTAACAAATCATGATATCTAAATTAGTCAAAATTTAATCACAAATGGAAATGAGCAAAACTTGAAAAAAAATATGATATATTGAAGCTAAAGTTGTGCAAATATCCACTTTCATTCAAGTCTGATAATCACAAATCCATAGTTTCTTCTCCCAGGCAGTGATGGATCTTAGTTTACAAAATAATACATTTATAAAGTCCACAGGATCTAAACACTTCCTGTGGAAATCATCAAATCTGTTCCAAAAATTGTGGGGAATACAATCTCCCAAATTCCCATTGTTATCCAAAACTAACATCCCAATCTAAAACCATGTAAATAAATAGCATGTTCAGAGATGCCACTAGCGATCCAATGTATTTTAGAATTTGTATGTACCTATAAACGCACAAGAATACATGATTTCAAATTTCATTTTAGTTGTAAAATCAAAGAATTCGAATTTTAGTAACTATCTACAGAATCTCACTATTCTGTAGCTAGTTATTATTATAAACAAAATCATGTTTTATCAATTCAATCAAAACAGAAATAGATGCAATTTGAGAAAACAAATCTTGTATTCTAATTCAAAATAAAAACAAAATCATCTTAAAATTTCTTTTAAAATACCATACCTCGGATTCAGGGATTCATTTTAATCAAGTTATTTTTGAATTCACAATGGCAGTGGCCGCGTCCACATTCTTAAAGACAACAGAACCTGTGGTATTCTATCTATTATCATTATCTTGAGCTACATTTTTCAATCTATCATTCTCCTTAGTTATCACAGTCATTCGGTCCTCCAAGGACTTGATTCGAGATTGGAGCAAAGGGACGTCTCTGTAATATCGATCGAGCCACGACTGACATTCGTTGCATTGTGGTTGAACAAGTTGTGTATTCATAGGTGAGGAACTTCTTATTTGACCTATAGGTTCTCTGTCAAGTTTGATCCCAGGGAAGTTGGGGTTGTCTCTAATACATAGTGGGAGGTTTTTCACATAGTCATAGGGCTTAACTAAGCAAAGCCCGTGTGAGTATGGATACTCTTTGGTTAGAAACCGTTCGATTTCAGAATCTGAATCTTCACTTAACAGAATTGGTTTTTGGTCTGTGTTTTCTTTAGGTTTATCATGGGCACACCGTGAAACCCAACACGTGGCCTTTCTACCCTTGTAATTGATATCACTGTTACCTTTACCCTTTTTCTTTGCAGAATTTTCAATAGGCTTACCACCATCTTTTGGACATGAATTAGGCAGGCTGTCAGGTTGGGTAGTGTTTAGGTAGGTCGAGGGTTTAACAGAGGGCAGGAGTGAAGGAGGGGGAATGATAGGCCCGACAAGGGTTTCTGTAAAAATGGATTTGTCAACTTGTCCTATTTCAGGACTAGCAAAACCATTCCTTAACAGGAAAGCGTTCCAACAATCGCCATTCAACTTCAACTGATGAACCATAATAATTTTAATTAAATAGTGGTGGAAGAGGCCGGAGTCAGATTTCTCCCTTTTGAAATGCTTAGCCATTTTGTATAAACTCTGAAGGAGAAAATATGGCATGTTTAAGGGAAAATCGATAAAACTCATGAGCAACCGCAAGTGGTATAAGAAAACTAAACCGTATCTACCCTCACATGTAACGAACTGCTTGACAATAGCTAACAGATTGTGCCATCTAGGTTTTAGAGTTGTAACGGGCATACCTTTGTTGCAGCTATTAATCTTCCTTGAGGTAAACAACAGTGACCAGGGAACTTCATCAACGTTTGAGTTTTTAAACCATTTTTGTCCCACGGCTAGCAAACTAGTGGCTGAGCTAATGAAATCTTCATTTAAATCGAGCTAGACGTCCCTAATTTTGGCTCTGCAACCATCGAACGTTAGCGTGAATTGTTGAGCAATTTCTAGGTTAAAACCCTCAAACTTCTCAACAAATACCTGCCAACCATTCCTCTCTAAGTCCTCTAGGGAATTATCAAACAACAAAAAAGTTTGGACATCATTGGGTTCGATTCTCACTACAGGAGCCATAGATAATAGCACAAAATCAACATGGTATTCGGCGATAGGGTTTGATAGGATAGGCACGGAACCATTGTCCCAAAGCTTCCCCAACACAATGAAAAGGAAGCTCAAAATGCAAGGGCGGAGCGTTAATGCTATGTGTGCGAGGATAGTGGTGTAAATCGAGGCCATGCAAGAACATCATATCAGGTTGTACTTGGAACAATGCCTTGGTGTAATGGTACATTCGAATCATAACATTGCATATCCAAAATAAATTTTATCAACATGTCAGATGAACCATTACATACCCACGATTTGACCCAAAAATCAATGCGTCAAATAAACCATTGTGTCAAAGATTTTATAAATCAACACCATATTAACAATAGTCAAATGCATAAATGTTTGGTGCTTCGATAAATATGTAACCAGTGGTGTGTTTGAGGTCAAGGAGTTATAACCATGTAAACAAGTAGGTGCATGATAAACCAAATGATCATTAATCCTTTGATGTAATCAACATGAATTCCAACTATGGGTTTTCACGCTTGCAGTCGTGAAAATGAAAACGAAAAGCAGGTATGCAAAAAGTGAAGAATAATGATATCATTTAAACAGTTGCGATGATTAATGAGGGTTTAAAAACCTTGTGTAGGCATCTTGTAAAAAAAAAGATAGAGATTAATATGGTTGCTAACACAACCCTATCATCATATTTGCCAATATTTTCATCATTGTTCTTGATATAACATTTACTCCCGAAGACTTTAAAATGTTTGATTGAAGCAGGTCTTCCAAACCATAGTTCATAAGGAGTCTTGTCCCTGTGTGGCCTGAGATGAGCTTTGTTAAGGATATGAACAACTGTATGAATTGCTTCCACCCAATATGTCTGAGGTATGTTCCTTTCATTCATCATTGATCTTGTCATTTGCTGTACTGACCTATTCTGCCTCTCAACAACCCCATTTTGCTGTGGAGTCCTTGGAATTGTGTTCTCTCTTTTGATCCCATGTTTATCACAGAACTCTTTGAAGTTCCCTGAACTAAACTCTCCTCCTCTATGAGGCCTTACTGGCTTTAATATTTTTCCTGTTTGATTCTCATTTAGAGCCTTAAATACTTTGAATTTTTCAAATGCTTCAGATTTTTCTTTCAAAAAGGCAACCCAAGTTAGTCTAGAATAGTCATCAATAATTAACATAAAGTAATTTTATTTTCCTGTACCTTCTTTCCTTGATGGTCCACATAGATCCATATGTACTAACTAGAGATGTTTTTCTGTTGAAGGAAAGTTTTTAGATTTGAACTGAGTGGGAGTAACATTTCCTATCTGACAGGGTTTACAAATAGAGTCATATGGCTTTGATATTTTCAAAAGATCCTTTACTGCCCCATTATTTCCGAGCTTGATTATATGATCAAAATTTAGGTGTCCAAGTCTCCTATGCCATAGTCAACTTTCATCATACTTGCTTAAGTGACATTCTTCTTTTTCTTCTTTTAACACATAGACATTATTTTTTGTTCTTACCCCTTTTGCAATTAGTTGCCCTAAACTCAAAGCCTTTATTTTACAGTCTTTAGAAGTAAAAACAACTTCACATCCTTTGTCACAAACTTGACTGACACTTAGTAGATTATGTTTCAGACCATATACAAACAACACATCTTGAGATTTTCCTTTTCCATTACTTAGGCTTACCATCCCTTTACCTTTTATTTTTCCTGGTGCATCATTTCCAAAAGTTACATTCCCTTATTTGTTTTCACTTAAATTTAGAAACTTACTTTTGTCTCCAGTCATATGTTTGGAACATCCACTGTCAATATACCAGGGATTCTTTTGTTTTTGGGCTGATAATACTAGTCCACACTTGTCATCTGCTTTCTTCTTCCAAACCTTGCCATTTTTAGTAGTGGGAATCAAGTCTGCATTGTATTTCCTTAAGCGACAGTTTGCAACTTTATGTCCATAATTATGACAGTTGTAACATTTTGGTTCACTGAATAATAGATCATAACAATTGTTATGTTCATAACTGTTATTGTGTTTCACCTGTGTCCTTCTCCCAGTCATCACATGATTTATAGTCTGTGATTGTTTGTTGCTTGGTTGTCTCAATCTTTTTTGTGGAAGATAGTTATTCATTGAATATCTTGATTGTTCATATCTAAATCTTAAAGAGTAGTTTATAGCTTTGTGACCAAAATTAGAGAAGAGAAAACAATAACCATAGAAAAAATCTGTGTACCTTGAAAAAATCTATCTTCTTTGAGGAGGTCGAATTTTTTCATGCCGATAATCTTTCTGATCTACAAATTCGGTTGTGGTGCTTTTTCTTTCATTCCTTCTTGGTGGTTGATTTTCCTTCTTTGTTTCTACAGAGTGATTGTTGTTAATGTTTGAGGATTTGACAAACTTGATAGGTTCTGTATTACTTGGATGATCACTACTTGATCCTTCTTCATATCCCAATCCAGCTTTCAATTTTGAATTTCTTTGCTGATTTAGAATGGAGGTTAATCCTTTTGAGGCTTTAATACTTGGAAAATTTTGATGATACAATCCTTTAAACTTCTCCATTTTGTTTCTTGTTTTTACTATCTCTTCTTATAAGGCTTCACAACTGGCTTTCTTCTCTAACAACTGTTGTTTTAGTATGTCTTCTATTTTCTTTGCCTCTTCTAATTTCACTTTCAGCAGGGAAAAGTCTTCATCAGGCCGTTTACTATCTTTCTCGAACTGTATCAGCAATTGTTTTTGCTTTTTGTTCTTAATTCCGACTTTGTCAATTTCTTCCAATGCACTGATTAGTTATCCTTCCATATCAACCACAACTTCTTCATCATTATCATCATTTCCTATGATTTTATTATCATAATCGTCTTTGGCCATAAGCATGAAGTCATTTTCCTTATCTTCACAGGAAGAGTCACTATCGGTGTCTTCTGAGGAATTGTCATTATTTGCAACCAAACTTTTCTTCTTATTTTATTTCTTGTATTTGTACTTATTTTCATCATCAGAGTTATGGTCCTTTTTCTAATGGGAACACTTAGATGCAAAATGACTTATCTTACCACAGTTAAAGCATTTGAAGGGAAACTTCCCTTGATATTTTTCTGATCCTTTCTTTAACCTTCTCACAAATTTTGCCTCAATATCATCTAATTCTGAATTAGCATTCTTCTCTGCTTTAAAAGATGCTTCTCTAGTAATGGATTTATCTTTTTTAATTCTCATTTCATATGCAGTTAGAGTTCCTAGTAGTTGATCAATGGACAGAGTTTTAAAATCACTTAGTTCTTCTATTGCAGAGACTTTTGAATTAAATTTATCAAGAAAAGATCTTAAAATCTTCTTAACTAAAAATGGTTCTTCGATATTCTCACCAAGACCCTTCATGGCATTTACAAGTTCTTCAACTCTCAAAAAAAACTTGCTAATTCTTTCATCTTCATTCATCTTTAGTTGTTCAAATTTCAATATGTATGTTTGAAGTTTGACATCTTTTACTTTCTCATTTCCTTCATAACTGCTAATAAGTTTATCCCACGTTCCTTTGGCAATTTCAAGATGCATCACCTTTACAAAATCAGCTTCAACAATTCCATTCAAGGTAGCATTCATTCCCTTAGCATAAAATCTAAACTCTAACTTATCATCCTTGGAGGCTAGCACAACAGGATTTGTATATCCAGTCTCTACTACATCCCAAACATCAACACCCAAGTCCATTAAGTATGTTCTCATTCTAATCTTCCAGAAGGCAAAATTTGTTCCATCAAATAGAGGGGGCTTAGAGGCTGAAGTCCCTTCATTACTTGACATGTTTAAGCTTACAGATCTACCTTTGAATAAAAGTAACCCGCTCTGATACCAATTGTTGAAGCTACTAAGACAACTGAGAGGGGGGTGGGGTGAATCAGTTGTTGTTATGCTTAAACAATTTTAACAATATTAAAACATTCTTAATATTTCTTCAAGTGATCGTCAACATTATACAGCATATGGACTATAAAATTAATGATCATTAGTCACACATAAGGTATACAAAGATACATACTTTCACGAGGAAACCCATAAAGGGAGAAAACCTCTTCTTCTTCGAAATGATAGGCAGTCTTTTAAGTTCTGTACATCATCTATAATTGATCACCAACTCAATGTGAGGCTGCTACCTCTTTTTTATAAGTTGCAACTTGTTTGAGAGCACCAACTCTCTTGTTTCTCTAGCACCCACTAGAAGGAAGCACCAACTCCCCTAATGTTTTAGCACCAACTATATGTAAGCAATAAATTCTAGTTACACAAGCTCCAACCTGTATAACATAGAACACTTGTTCTCCCTTGCACCACCCTGCCACCCAGGTTTCTATGGCTGCAACCAGATGGAAGATACAACTCCCTGTGTTCAATCTCCCACTTGAACCTCTAAGGAAAATAGTCCTCCCTATCACCTCCCAACAACCCTGGAATATAAATTAATAATTAAACAACCAACTACATAGATAAATCGATTCTTACCACTTCTCCTTTGTTCTGTAAATCTGGTCTTCTTCTAATTGTTCTGCAATTCTTCTCTTCCTTTGTCTGTTCTGGAATTTTTCTCTGCTTCAACTTGTTTTGTCATTCTGCTCTGCTTCAAGTCTTTTCTTCATTCATTACTCTTCTCTGAGTTTTATATCACACTGTGCACATTTTCAGTCTCACATTGCACATATTTTCAGTCTCCCACTGCGCATATTTTCAGTCTCACACTGCGCATACTTTGATTTTCCCTTTCTTATAGTTTAATTCATTTCTTGTATAGAACCACCAACCTCTCACAGTCTATGTATTTTCATTTTATGCACCACACCCATAGTAGTTACCCTTCGAATCTTATGAGGAAGAAAAAAAACCATCTAAGCAAATGAAACGCCAACTAATCAGGAATCATGAATCAATTTTTCTAACTGATTCATAACTGATGAATTAACTATGAGAGAGAACAATAGCCCTCTAATCATATTCAAGTTTATGTACACTATTGGATGAACTTGATTAATCTTTCCTTTAAATTGAGTTTGGACATTTTGGCATTCCTATGGCCAAGTGTCTCGACACTTCATATCGCAATCTCCAAAAATCCAATACAGAACTTTTCTATGCTAGCTCCTTCCTCTATATGACCAAAGCCATGACCAAGAACTTATGCATAAAGTGCTTTTCATGAATTCACATTTTGTGAGTCTAGAGATGAGGCATATCGACTCTCCAAGTCACGATCCTCAAAACCCCAAAATGGAGCTTATCTGAACTGACTCCTTCCCTTCTCGTGACCACCGATAGTGGCCATAGGATGTACCAAAGGCCCTTCATATTTCATGATTTTATAAACTTCATTGAGTCTGATCGATAGTTGAAATCTCCATAGATTCGACGGTCCTGATCTTATCGCGATCTCGCATCTCACGAGTTTCCACACCATGCTCCGTTGACTCCAAGTCAGCTACTTGTCCTATGATTTGATGTTCCAGATATGATCTTAATTCAATGGCTCAGTTCATATAACTATTTTGCATCTTGTGATTTCAACGTTCTTGTGGTTATTTTTCTTGCCTCTCCAAGTCGTGATTCGCAAAACTCCAAAATGGAGTCGAATCAATGGTCTAGATCACACCTTTATCTGACGGCTGTGATTAAATTGCGATTTTGCATATCGTGATTTCGATGGTTATGTTTCTTGCCTCTCCAAGTCACAAGTCACGAAACTATGAAATGGAGTCGTATCAATGGTCCAAATCACACCTTGATCTAATGGCTGTGATTTGTTAAGCCCTAATGTTGGCTCATTACCCCTTAATTGGGGCATATTATATTAGTAATGTTATTTTATTTATGTCGGCTTTAGGCCATTAGCTGTAATTATACCTCCTAGTCTCCTATATATACCAAGGAGACATTTTCATTTTGAATCATCTTGTACTTGAACATTTAAGTGAGGTAAAAGGAGGTTTCCCCCTCGAAGAGTCTTATTATCTAAAATTATCTCTATTTCAAGGCATTGAGTACTTTTCCTAAGGTTTTTCCATGCTATATTGATGTTTGGTTCTTAACATATGGTATTAGAGCTCAAGGTCTTGGGGTTTCGCTGCTACATCTGAGACACTGTGGAATTTTTGCTATAATTTTTTTTATACAAGGATTCAGAAGGAACCTATTGAAGGGTATTTATTATATAGATCAAGGTACATTGGGTTCAAAATTCATCTCCCGAGGCCTTATACTTTTGGATATACAGCCTTCACAAGATAGGGTTCTGGAATCATCCTGAAATGAGTCATTGCGGAATTTTCACTATAAAAACTTTTCTGTAATGTTTCAGACCCCGAAATCCAGAGGCCATTTACAAAAATTAGTAAGGTATCTGTGGTAAATATTTCATCTTTTGGGCCATCCTAAATTTGTATATACACCTTGTGTAAGATAGGGTATCTAACTAGTCCTATTGACTAGTCCCAAGAAGGTATTCCAGGTAAAACAAGTATAACTACTTGCTAGAGTATCCAGATTGAGTGGGAGTGGTTGCATTGGATCGTGGAAAGTCTGTAGTATTTTGGGTATGAGTTTCATAATTTGATATCAATATATTTTTGTGGGGCATTCTATACAAGTAAGATCTTCTAGAAAGGCCAAAAATCGGCAAGTTGTGAGGAAGTTACCATAAATTCCACTTGGCATATCCAATTTTGATTAGACTTGTTGCATTGTAGAGAAGAAATATCATAGAACTACCTAAAATAAAGTTTCATACCCATAAGTTTTCAAGGATAAATTCGTGAGTGCGGACACAGACCAATCTCCCCAGATCCACCTGGATCTGGAACAAACTGTGACAGAATACTACTCTTTCCCTAGTTCTAAAATATTGAATGGACAAGATAAAAAGGATGATGTACTTACTTTATGAAAGCTCTCCTTATCTCTGTTGATCCTCGCTCTTCTATAATGCTCTTGCGTCGTCCAATCACAACAACACAAACCAATCACAGCAAAGACATTAATATATTCAAAACTCTAGACTATACATGTGATCAAGGAATCATGTAATAAGATGATATAATCATTATGGGAAAGGGACATATTCATGTATTATATTAAATGAAAGAAAAGAATACAACCTGAGCCTTGATGTCGTAGATCTCCTTTCAACGACTTCTAGCTTTGACACACACACATTTGCTCATCATGCATGAAGAATCTCCACTACTTGTGATAACCTTGTGGCTGTCTCTATTTGCTGCA
>ML782065.1:583978-634305 GCA_009831015.1 Picea engelmannii | reverse complement strand
ATACCACCCTCCTTCCATCACTTCTTCTCTAAAATAAAAATATAAGGTTCAAGCAGTGGAAGATCACATCGAGAATCAACAACAAATTCTCCAAATATTAAAGGACAACCTGACCATGGCACAGAATCGCATGAAACAACAAGTAGATTAACATCGTAGTGAAAGAAGTTTTGAAGTAGGGAATTGGGTGTTTTTAAGACTACAACCATACAAACAGATGTCCCTTGAGAAAGACAAGAAGGATAATAAATTATCACCAAAGTACTATGGGCCTTATAAGGTGTTGCAAAATATTGGTACTATGGCATACAAATTGGAGTTGCCTGCATCTTCACGAGTGCACCCAGTTTTCCATGTTTCATGCTTAAAGAAGGTTATAGGTGACAAGATCCCAGTTCAAACTATATTTCCAGAACTTGACGAGGAAGGAAAAATCATATTGGAGCCTGAAGGCATCACAGACACAATAATTCGCCAGCTAAGGAATAGATCCATTTCAGATTATCTCATTAAATGGAGGAAACTACCGGCTGAAGATTCCACTTGGGAAGATGAGTCTTTTATATAGAAGCATCCAGAGTTACTCAAGCGTTGTGGACAACACTTGTCTCAAGGGGAGGGGTATGTTAAGCCCTAATGTTGGATCATTACCCCTTAATTGGGGCATATTATATTAGTAATGTTATTTTATTTATGTCGACTTTAGGCCATTAGTTGTAATTATACCTCCTAGTCTCCTATATATACCAATGAGAAATTTTCATTTTGAATCATCTTGTACTTGAACATTTAAGTGGGGTAAAAGGAGGTTGTCCCCTTGAAGAGGCTTATTATCTGAAATTATCTCTGTTTCAAGGTGTTGAGTACTTTTCCTGAGGTTTTTCCATGCTATATTGATGTTTGGTTCTTAACACGATTAAATCGTGATTTCGCATATCGTGATTTCGATGGTTATGTTTCTTGCCTCTCCAAGTCGCGAGTCCCAAAACTATGAAATGGAGTTTGATCAACGGTTCAGATCACACCTTGATATGATGGCTATGATTAAATCGTGATTTCACATATCGTGATTTTGATGGTTATGTTTCTTGCCTCTCCAAGTCGCGAGTCACAAAACTCTGAAATGGTGTGGGATCAACAGTCCTGATCAACACTTGATCTGACGACCATCAGGAATTGTAAATGGGATCCAATGATCATAAATGTTGCTTCTCCTCCCGAGCTTACTTTGTTCCACTTACTCTAATCTTCCCATCGATGATCTATCAACAATCCTCTGCACTATCTCTTCTAAGCTTATTCGAATCTTCTCTGCAACGTCTTCTCATAATGTCCATCTATTTCATACTTTCTGTACTCATGCCATATTCATTGTTGTACTTTCCATCAATGACAAGTATACAAGCATGAGATGTCTGTTAAATATTTGCCAACATTATAAGCTTCGTCTTGTTTTTCACGTTTCCTTCATAAAGAAGGTTATTGGAACTAAGTGCCAAATTCAAGCCAACCTTCCCAAGTTGGACGAAGAAGGTTCTATTTGGCTACAACCACAAGCAATTTTGGACCAGCGTGAGCATCACCTATGTCAGCGAACCATCAAGGAAGTGTTAGTCGAGTGGAAGTATACAACCCTAGCAGATGCCACTTGGGAACCAGCTACCATTCTGCAGCAATTTCCACATCTCAAGCCTTGAGGACAACAATATTTTTAAGGGGGATGGCATGTTAGGGACCTAACCCCGCACATAGGTAGAATATTATATTTCAATGTAATAAAGGTCAATATTAATAAGGCTTAGCAATAAGGAAGAATAAGTTGAATGTAATAAGACCTAATAGAAGCTTCCGCTTCTAGAAGGATCTTCCTCTAGATGGTTCTTTTGATAGACATATTTAGTATAAATAGGAGTTGTGGGTATGAGAACTTTTTTCTTATATATTATTGCAATAGAGCTTTGCTCGACTAGAGGTTGCCCCCTCAAAGAGGCAAGTGAACATTTCTCTCAATAATCAAAGTTCTCATTCTTGTGTTATTTTGGTATCATATTCGTATTATTGTGGTGTTATTCTGGTTATATTGTTGTTTGCCTTCCATTTCTAGTATTTTATTTCTGTTCTTCATACTTTTTATATCTAGAATATTACATGAAGTCAGTGACAGTGAGACATAAAGAGATCTATTCATGGTAGTAGAAGACTCTAACAAATAATACATCAAAGAAGAATATGAAGAGGCCTAAGTTGACTACCGAGAATAATTGTTGTGTGCCATATTTGTTATTATAAGAGAAAAGAAGAAAAACAAGAAGCTACAAGCATAACTAGACAAGAAAGAACACACTCAAGAACTAGAACAAATGATCACAAATTTGAAGGTTCAAATAGAACAAGATAAAAGAGTTGAAGAAGCACTCAAAGAACAACTAGAAGAAAGAGACAGGATCATTGGAAATTTGGAAGTAGAGATTGTAACATTAAGAAAGGATCTTCAAAAGAAAAATATGTAGAACAACTCAAAAGTTTTGGATGACATTATCAGCAGTAAAAAACCTCATCATGACAAGTCCAAACTTGGATACAATTAGACAGAAAATGGATCAATCTCCAAAACAACAGAGAAAGAAACATATACAAAAATCTACGCAGAAACAATCAAATGGGATATGAAGATCTACAAGGAATATTATAGCGACACTCCTCCAATGAGAAGATTCATATTTTAGAATCAACAACTGACAAATAGGCCTCAGGAAGAAGAAGAATTCAGAAGAGAAACTTCTTTAAGAAGATATTCAACTCCCAGATATCAAAATATATTTTTTGGTTTATGTTATGCATGTAATAATTTTGGACATAAAGATATGAATTGCAGAGCTAACAACATGAACACAAACAACTTTGAAAGTCATACACAAAAGGGTTATCCAATAATGTCTAGTGAAACACAAAGAATAAGTTACAACAAGTTTGAATCATTGAGCACTGAAGTGGAATGCTACAAGTGTAAGAACTTTGGACACATGTCCCAATATTGGAGAATGACAGTTCCTCCTAGAGAACCACAATGGAACACCAACAGTCACAAACATGAACCTCAGAAGAGAACATGGATAAGAACGTAGACTCAATATAGCAATGAAGAATGCACACTCTCTCTACAAGATAAGCAGAAGACACATGGATGGTATGTTGACAGTGGATGTTCAAAACACATGACAAGTGATAAAGACAAGTTTCTTACATTAAGAAAGGAAAGAGATGGACCAGTCTCCTTCGAAAATGATGATTCAGCTAAAATCATTGGAAAAGACACAATCAGAATTGGAAACGGGAATACCAAGGCAGAAAATGTTCTACTAGTAGATGATATGAAACATAATATTCTAAGTGTGAGTCAAATGTGTGACCAAGGTCATAAAGTTACTTTCGATTCCCAAAAGTGTGAGATAAGAAAAAAAGGTTCAGGAAAATTGATTGCAATAGCTGCAAGAACTTCAAGCAACATATATGTACTAAGTGAAATTGGAAATGAAAAGTGTTTTCTAGGAAAAGAAGATGAAAGTTGGTTATGGCATAGAATAATGGGCCACATAAACTTTGATAACCTTTTCAAGGTCAACAAAAGGGAATAAGTGACAAATTCCCTATATTACGAAACCAACCAACACTTTATTCAATCATTGTCAATAAGGAAAACAAACAAAGACCAGGTTTAAATCAAAAGAATATTCAATGACAAGACTAATGGAAATTGTGCATACTAATCTAGTTGGATCAACTACAACAAAGGGTTTAAAAGGTGGGAAATACTTTATGTTATTAGTTGATGATTATAGAAGAATAACTGCAATTTGATTTCTCAGGAATAAGTCAGAAGCTTTTGAAAACTTCAAGGTCTATAAGGAAATGGATGAAAATGAAATGGATTTAAAAATCAAATGTTTGAGATATTATAATGGCGGAGATTTCACTTTAAAGGAATTTATGGACTACTACAGCAGGCATGGAATAAAAAGGCAATTATTCTTTGCTAGGAAACCTCAACAAAATTGAGTTGTTGAAAGAAAGAAAATGCAATATAGAAAATGGCTCGAACGATGTTAATGGATTCCAAATTGAAATATATATTTTGGACACATGCAATGCATACAACGATTCACATTCAAAATAGAGTAATGCTCAGAAACAACATTGAAAAAACTCCCTACGAGCTATGAAAAGGAATACCATCAAATGTGAAGCACTTTAGAGTATTTGGAAGCAAATGCTACATCAAAAGAGAATATGGAAGAATGGGAAAGTTTGACTCTCGTGTGGAAAAAGGAGTACTTGTTGGTTACTCAAGTACAGGTAAAGCATACAAGTGTTACAATTTGAGGTTGAAAATTTTTGTGGAAAGCATCAATGTAAGAATTGATGAAACAGGTGGGCGTGAATTAAAGGAAGAAGAAAATGAATCAATGCAACAACTTTATGAATAAGAAGCAAAAGATGAAGAAGAAGTAAAAGGAGAAGTTGAAGACGATCAGGAAGAAGTAGAAGATCAAGTTCAGGAAGTGCCTTCAAAGACACCTATAAAATGAGTACAAAATAATCATCCTTCATATCACACTATTGGAAACAAAGATGCAAGAGTTTAGACTAGAAGAAGAATCTGCTCACCAGAACAAACACACCTAGAAGTCTCATCTACAATTGAACCAAATAGTTTTGAAGAGGCCAGCAAGTTTGAATTTTGGAATAAGGCCATGGATGAAGAATTGAATCAAATAGAGAAGAATGACACTTGGGAATTGGTTCCAAAACCAAAGAATGAGAATCTTATTGGCACAAAGTGGGTATTCAGAAATAAATTGAATGAAGATGGATAGGTTACAAGGAACAAATCTAGATTTGTATGTAAAGGATACACATCAGGTTGAATGAATCAACTTTGAAGAGACATTTTCTCCAATTTCCATAATGGAAGCAATCTAATTGTTATTAGATTATGCATGCTCCAAGAATATTAAAGTGTATCAAATGGACGTGAAATAAAATTTTATGAATGGGTAACTTGAAGAAGAAGTCTACATTGAACAACCAGAAGGATTTCAGTTGTCAGAGAATGTAGATTGTGTGTGTAAATTGAAGAAGGACTTGTATGGTCTAAAATGGGATCCTAGAGCATGGTACTATAGACTGGATAAATATCTACAACAAGCAAGGTTCAAAAAAGGAAGTGCAGAAAGCAACCTCTACATCAAGGTAACTCAAGATAGTATTTTATTAATTAAAGTTTATGTTGATGATATTATTTTTGGAAGTACTGATGACAGGTTAAGCCAAAAATTTGCAGAGGATATGCATAATCAATTTGAAATTTCATTACTTGGAGAACTATCCTCCTTTTTGGGTCTTCAAAATCTTCAGAGAAACAAAGGATTTTTTATATCTCAAACCAAGTATATCAGAGAAATGCTAAAGAGGTTCGAAATGGAATATTGCAAACTAGTTACCACTCCTATGAAAACCAGTTGCAAGTTGATCAAAGATGATGATTCAAACTCTACAGACCAGAGGAAACATGGGTCAATGATTTGTACCTTACTATATGTGACAACATCCAGACCATCTATAATGCAGAGAGTTGGACAAGTGACACTTTCAAGCAACACCAAAGGAATCACATGTATTAGCAGTGAAGAGGATTTTCAGATATCTCAAAGGATCAGAAGAGTTTGGATTATGGTATCCAAAAAGAAAAGATCTATCACTTATTTCCTACACAGTTGTAGATTGGACAGGTTGCATTCATGACCGACAAAGAACTAGTGGAGCATCGTTCTACTTGGGTGAGTGTTTAGTATCATGGTTAAGCAAGAAACAATCATCAATATCCTTATCTATAGCCGAGGTAGAGTATATTGCAGCAACAACATGTTGTACACTGGTTCTATGGATGAAACAAACTTTGACAGATATATAGGTTGAGTATGATGAGCCCATCCAATCTATTTTGATAATACAAGTGCCAGAAGTATCTCAAAGAACTCGGTGATGCACTCCAAGATGAAGCAAATTCCAATAAAGTATCACTTTCTATGGGAACGGGTTACAGAGAAGAACATCAGAGTTGAATATGTGGGCAAAATAGAACAATTGGAAGACGTATTTACAAAACCACTTCCACGGGAATCCTTTGACTATCTACTCTAGAGACTCAAAGTAATTTCTACTCCAAAATTAATATTTTTGAATGATTATATTATGTCTTATATTTACATGAGGAAGCACCATAAAGAGGAAAATTCAAGTTGGAAGATCAGTTTCAGGAAGATTTCAGTCAGGGGGAGTATCCCCAAGGATAGTTCAGTTAGGGGGAGCAACCCTAGATGGAAATATGCCTTTGCCATTGATGACAAAGGGGGAGCGATTTATTAGATGCAAAGGTAAATGAAAATGTAAAGGTAAAGGGGGAGCATGAGTGACATGACTTGAATATTGCATCAGAGTGTTTCCATCAATTCCAAAGTGAGAGATTGTTGATTAATTAGGTCAGTGGTCATTGATGTCAACCCTTGAAAAACGTCTGGTAGTGAATTATGGTAGCACAATAGCTTGGGTAATGGACCCATGTTTGTTTGATATATAATGGTATGATTTTTGATATATTTTATGGTAATACTATTCTATATGTATATTACATGTCATTCCATTTCCAGTGGTATGTGGAATGTCATATAACTCCTCATGGTTAGAGAGTTATGGCCATGTGAAGTTGGAGAAAGGTTTGGGTAATGGACCCAAGTTTGTTTGATGGATAATGGTATGCGTTTTGATATATTTCCAGGTAATAATATTCCATGTGGATAGTAGATGTCATTCCATTTCCATTGGTATGTGGAACGTCACATAACGCCTCACGGTTAGAGATTTATGGCCATGTGAAGTTGGAGAACCCTCATGAGTCATCTAGAAGCCCCAAAAGGTCAAAGTAGTCAAAGTGGTATAAGAAATTTTAGAAGGTAAATAATAAAGTGAATTGATGAATGCACTATAAGTAAAAGTGAATAACAAAATAAATTATTTAAATAATAAAGTTAATGGAGAAATTACTAAGTGTTCAAGCGGTTAGAAGTGGGTTAAACCTAAAATAAGGAAAGTGTGTGAATATGGTTAAAAGGTAACCCCTTGAGGAAGCTACATGAAAGTATAAATAAGAGGCAGATCTCTCTCATTTTGAATACACTTGAGCATATTGAATATCTAAAAGTGATTTAGGTAAACAAAGGATATATATGCCTAATTTCATAGGTAAGGTGAAGTAAAGAAGGTCAAAATTCAAGGGAGGATAAATTCTTTTGATGATGCTTTCTAAGGTATGTTATTTACGGGTCATCTCACCATTTTCTCAATAAATTTTTTTATAGAATGATTCATACCATGAAAATGGGAGGCCATTGAGGAAACATATCCAAGTATCTATGATACAAATTTCAGGTTGTGGTTCGTTATATTTTTGAAGTTACATGCCGTGGAAAATAGGGTTTGTGACTATTCCTGAAATTAGTCTAAAACATGTGTTTTGGGTAAAACCATCATAACATATTCATAATAGATCAACATTCAGTAAGAACACATGTATTGATTAGAGTACAGTCTGTAGCATCTTGTATTAAATTTTCAAATCCATACAACAAATATTCTATGTGGGGCATGCTCTACAAGTTCGCTCTCTAGAATAAGCCAAAATTCAACAAGGTATGCCATTTTTTCTATAAATCATTTTTTGAGAGGTTCCAAGTAGTGAAGTGTCGGGGAATTTCATAAAATACATTGAGGAACATTGTGTATGATTTTCATACATTTATTCATTATAGGTACATAGTTATGATTATTGCAAGTTAGGGTTTTTGACTAATCCAAAATTAGTTATGTGAGACTAAAGTAAAGTTTGATGAAAATACTAGTCCTTTGTTGTTAAATTTATGGAAGGTTTGCAGGTATGTGATCTTATAAACCAGCTCTATTATAGATTTAGAAATCATATTTGGATTATGAAATTGACGAGGGATTTTGGTTGAGGTACATGTTGGGTAGATGGTTGAGACAAGTAGTTGATGAGTTGGCACATACATGAGGTGTATAGTTGATGATGTTGGTACATATTGATGAGTAATAGTTGATGAGTATTTGATAAATTATTGGTACATACTTCGTACATGGTTGGATGCACTTGTTGATGGTACATGATGATTACAGGTTGTTTGGTACAAGTTGGTTCATGGTTGATGCACTTGTTTATGGTACAGGTTGATTACAGGCCGATGCATGTTTGATGCATGGTTCAGGTTATTGGTATAGGTTTTTTGGTGTAGGTTGATTGGTACATGTTTACAATAGTATATCTCATAGTGATAGTGTGACAGTGGTTCCATTATTCTACTTCTCCATCAGGGTGGTTGGACGGGGAAAGGATAGGTGGTTGTATCCACCTTCCAGTTGTAGCCGAAGAACTGAGGGGGTTGTAGACTCCTTCTGGTTGTAGCCAAAGAATTGGGGATTTGGATCTTCCCTCAGGTTGTAGCCTGAGAATCTAGGGGGTTGGAGCCTCCTTCCATTTGCAGTTGGAAATCAAAGGAAGTTGGTGCTTCCAGAATTTAATTCTTCAAGACATATAAAAAAAATCATTATGTGGTTTTCTCCCACTTTGGGTTCCCACGTAAAAACATTGGTGTACTGTGTATGTGTATGATTGCTCATTTTTTCATTGTTTATTTACTCTGTAATTATTGGATGATAATGATACATTGATATAACACTTTCATTATATGGTTAAAAATGATTTAATTTCTCTATTACCGATTCACCCACCTCTCAATAATCCAATGGGTTCCACAGCATTAAATCTCAATATGGGGGAGTATTTATCATATAGTCTCATGATTTCAATCCAAATCGGTGGTGTTGATGTTGTATTAGGGATCCAATGGTTACAATCATTGGGAACAATGACTCTTAATGCTTAGTAAATTTCCATGATATTTTCCTTAGAAGGAAAGGAAATTAAAGTCATAGGTACCCAAGGGGAACCCTCTAAGTTGATAAGCTCTAAAAATTTGAAAAAAATACTCAAAAAGGGACACCATGGTGTAATTGCACAATTGTGATTAATAGATGTTCAAACATCTATACCCTCTACTACATTGGATCTCCAAAACATTATTTAAAATCATTTCAAGGTATTTAGAGAGGCACCTAAGGGTATTACACCTACTCAATATCATGGCCATATATTAATTTAACATATGTATGTTTGTCACCTAATATTAGGCCTTACATGTACTCATATGCACAAAAGAATGAGATTGAGAGTATGATTCAAGAAATGTTAGAGGCCAACATCGTACAACCTAGCAAAGTTATTTTTCTTCACTAGTAGTGATGGTTAAAATAAAGGAAGGTTCATTGAATGTGTGTCTAGATCATAGACAACTCAACAAAATGACCATTAAATATATAAGTTTCCTATTCCTATCATTGATGAATTATTATGTGAATTGCAAGAAGAAATTTTATTTATTAAGTTGGATCTATCTTATCGATATCATCAAATGAGAATCAAGTAAGAGGAAATCCCCAAAACAACCTTTAGAACACATGAAGGTCATTATTAGTTTTCATTGATGCCACTTGGCCTTACTATTGTACCTTAAAAATTTAAAATATTGTTGAATTCTATTTTCAAACCCTTCTTTAGAAAATTTTCCTTGATGACATACTAATATACAACAAATCTTGGTAAGACTGTTGAGTTACTATTGAATCATTCATACAAAAATCAAGATAACCTTGACTTAGTCACATGATGAGTTTACTAATGGTGGTCTATGAGCCCATGGTTCATTGTATGATATACGATGAAGATGGTTTAATTACTTGGAATACTCCATTGTAAAATTTCTCATGCAACATGAATGATGTTTATATGGATTGGCTAGAATGGCCAAGGAAATAATATATATCTATTAGTTGTTGGTTTTCCTAGCTAAGGTTTTCCATGGTAAACATTGGCTAAATGTGTTTTGTTTTCTATCATTTTGTGATATTTCTCTCTTATATTTTAAAATGTGTTATTATATGTCAATAGTTATAGACTCTCTAGTTAGAGTGGATTGGGGGTTTCCTCGATAGTGCATTAGATATTGATTGACCTGGACTCTCTCACAAAAGTAGTTTTATGTTTGGGAACCATGAAGGTGTGGTTGTTATAGATATTATTTGATATACATAGTTCCTTAGTAGACACATTAGAATAAGAACCCCATTGAGTTATTTCTTATTGGTTGTTCAAAGTGTTATTTTTTGCTTGAAGGTGATGTAGAGGAATGAATCCAATGAGGAGGAGGAAGCAGTGAGAAATACACCACAAGGATTCACATGGAGAATAAGAGGAAGCACATGGACGTATAGGGCGAGTGAAAGATAATAATGGTCTCTCATGACACATTAGTGGAAATACAAACATGGAAAAATAATAATCTGTTAACTTGGAGGGATTATTCAAGGTACTTTTACAATGAATTTGAATATGGTTTAAGAAGATGGAATGTACGAAATTGAATTAGATTTCCTAATATACAATGTTTATTCATAGACATTGTGAATAACTATGTCAAATTTCATTTTTTCTAACAGAGGTATCTTATTTTTCAAACAAAATATAAGGTATATGTTTTTGTACATGCAGGTGTTGAGTATCTTAACGATATAATTTTGTTCCAAAAACTTGTATTCTTGTAGAGAACCTGTTTGTAATGTGTTGTGTATTTTTTGGAAATTTTTATATTAATTTTATATATTTTTTAAATTATCAAAGTCAACGTATGCATGAAATTACAATGTCTTTTGTTTGTACAAGGTAAGAGGGTCTTAACATCATCAAAGTTTTTTTTTTGTGAGATCGTAGGTATCCGTCTCCTCTAGTGTCGCATATAACCCATTTGAGAAATGGTTAATCCAAGAAAATTTTATAGCATAAATGAGAGAGGTATGTATTATAGGATTTCAATATATATGAAGAGAAAAATAAATTAAAAATAGTAAACAATATTAGTTTTTTAAGAAAATTATATATTTGAAATATGAATATCATCTCGATCTATGTTTATAGTTTCATCAACAAATAAATTGTTTAGCCTATATAAAAATAACATTAAAGATAGAGATCTATAGGGGTATTCAAAAAAATGGAGGTATTTATGAATTTGGAGACCGAACCACTATGTTTTTCATCCCGAACCTAAATATGAGATAACCAAGTCAGCATACACCTTGTCAATTCAAAAGAATGTATGTGCATTCTTAATATAGCGCAAATACTCTAGAAGCGTGCACACATTCTAAGAGTGCACATGCATTCTAGGAGGGTGCATGCACTCTAGGAACGCACACATGCTCTTATAAATAATTTCCTTCTCTATATCTCTCCTCCCTCTCCAAAATCTACCCCCCTTCTCTATATCCTTCTAACACTCCCTCTCTACTCTTACTATATGTCTCCCTTGTTGATATTATGGTAGTTGCAGGAGGTATTTACCTCCACATGTAAACCTGACGAGAATAGAATATTTTGGAAAAGCAAGAAGAAACCCTAATGAGTTGGATAATAACCCTAGAAGACATATCAGCTCAAGAAGATAACTTGTATTAGGTTATTAACCTCCAAGAGAAGAAGTAGGACAAAAGAAATAATATATACTGAACATATAGATACCCAGAATGAGAACTCGGCCCAGCCAGTTAGCCAGAATTACTATAAATACAAGAGGCTAGTATTCATTTTGGTAGGTAGTCTTAGAATTGTAGAGAAACACTTGTGTGCGCTGTAGTTGCCCAGTTTTTGTGCAGGTTTGGAGGAGAGTTGTCGTTGCAGCTGTTGTAGCTAGCAGATTATGTTTTGTCTTGGACTATCTTTTGGTTAGGGTTTAGACTATCTGATCAACTCTTGTTGGTGCACTATCCTTGGGGAAAGGTGCACTACCCTTTTTTTGTCCATCTAGCATAGGGTTTTCTTCTAGAGTGATTCTCTGTCAAGGTTAAGGTGCTCGGAGGGTGGCTTCGGCCTATGGTTTGGTGACAATAGTGATACTGTCAATGGTAAAATGATTACATCCATTATATTATAACAAGTTATGGGCCCATATCTCCTTCATTCAGTCTAACCGCTAGAAGGAAACATAGCTGTAAGGATATTAATCTCGTTGAAGAACTATTTCTAGGGTTTCTAGCAAGAGAAGTCACCATAGCACTGTCACTAGGGTTACTAGCAGGTGCAGTTGCAAGAAACCCTAATCCTCTCATTGAGGAACATTAAGTGAAGGGATTGACCTAATTTCTGGATATATCAGTGCACCCTAGCCTAGAAGATCTCCTAGTACTCTCAACAAGCCAAGATGTCAAGTTTGGTTTTTTGGTCAGATCTAGGGTTGACCAAGTCAAAGCAGCCATGACTTACTCTATGAAGTCAGAAAACAAGTTAGATGGAGCTTCTAACTTCAGAGCATGGAAAACAAGGATTGAACTCATCCTTTCCAAGAATAAAGTTCTAGATATCGTGAAAGGAAATATCGTGGAACTAGAGTTTGAAGAAGGAAAAGAGAAGGAATTGTAGAACATTGTAGTTATGGAGAAGTTCAAAGACGGTGACATTGAACCAAAAAACATTGCAGTTATGGAGAAGTTCAAAGACAGTGACATCGAACCGTAGAACATTGCAGTTATGGAGAAGTTCAAAGACAGTGACATCAATTCCATGGGTATCATAGTGGACTCTATAAAAGACCACTTGATATACTACATATCCCATATTGACTCATCAAAGAATATGCACGATGCCCTAAAAAACCTCTTCTCAGTTAGAAACATTGGACAAATAATGAGTCTAAAGAATGAGCTCTGTGACATGGAGATGAATGATGATGATAGCATAACATCATACTTTGTGAGGATCTCCCAGTTAAGAGATCAACTACAAGATATTGAATAGATTATTTCAGAGAAGGAATTGGTAAACATAGTACTCAGTGGTCTTCCCAATACGTGGGATGCATTTTCCGCAAGCATGAAAACAAGAAAGGAGTATCCTACATTTGAAGAACTTTGGACTTGTTGTGCTCAAGAAGAATCTAGGATCAGTGCAATAGAGAAACCCCAAAATAAGTACGATGATCAATCCTTTATAGCAAGATTCAAGAACTTCAGAAACAAAAGGAAGTTTGGTTCAAGGAGGAAGCCGAATCAAGAGAAAGATATTTCAAAAATACAATGCTTCAACTTTCAAAAGTATGGTCACTGCAAAAATCATTGTCCCAAGCTAAATAAAATGAAGGAGAAACACAAAGCATCAGTTTTTGAAGAAAAGGAACCTACAAAGAAGACTAATCAGAATGAAAGAAACGTTTTATTATGAAGGTAACAATACTTTTTTTAGTGCTTGTACATATCTTGTTTTTATAGACTATGTACATATATTGTATATCTATGTATTATAAGATAATATGTTCCAAGAAGAACTATATTTATGGAAGAAAAACAAGATAAGGATTGATATCATTATACAAGTCAGATAACACACATGAAAGGATGAAATACATCAAGAAAATCATGTGGAAGCTATTACAAGATAAGACGAAATCAAAATCAATCCTGAAGAGACTTAGAAAAAGGAAAGACAGAAATAAGTCAACGATCAAGAGGAAATTGGAAAAATATTTGTAACACTTTGTAGAATGAAATAAGGATGCAGATGGAAGCGTGGAATCTCCTAGATGAAGAGAGTCGATTATGTATTTCCAAAATAAAAACATTCTCTCATACATGAAGCAAGGGTTAGGAGGGAGCTAATCCTATGATCCATTGAAGATGATGAAGTATATATCCATGGTAGCAGCCATGAAAGGTAATACATGTTCAGTTTGACCTCAGAGGAAGTCTTCCTTGAAGAGAAGCCTTAAAGTATCCCTAGTTTTCCATCCACATCCATGATCCTATAATGAACGAAAGAAGTGAAATCTTTAGGGCATGGAATCTATAAGAAAATCCATGGACCCAAGAGCTAAAGAAAAACATCAAGAAGAACATAAAGATTCCAAGAAAGAAAGAGAAGCCAGAACAACCAGTCACTGTATTAAGAATCACAAGATCACCAACCTGATATAAACTCAATAAAAGAAATCAAGCAGAGGAACTAAAAATTGTGATGAAGAATAGTGTATATATATGCAAGCATTGCAAGATCCAGAACTAGAGGTTCTCCCACATGGAGGGAGAAGACTATGATGATTACTTGTTCCAATAAATCAGACATACCTCTACATGAGTCCTTATATCATCCGCAATATCCATGGATTGGATTTCTACATCGGATGAATGCAAAGACTGTTCTCGAGAGAAATTGAACAAAGAGCGTATGAAGATAAACCTCAAGACTTTGAAGCATACCAGAAACAGACCCTTGTATGAAGATAGAAGAAGATAACTTGGTGGAGAACCTCCAGTGCACAATAGAAGCATGGTGAAGATTTTATATAAAAGAGATATTGTATCAAAATGATTACTCAGAAGATTAGATCTCATGATGAAAGAAGAAGTGCCACATGGATATGTTCCAGTTTTCCAACAATGATATACTTTATTGATCAGAGCTACATGAATCCTTCAGAGAAAACCAATGTTCCAGACCAAAGTACATTTGAAATCAAGAATTACATTATCCGTGATGAAGTTCAGAAAGGAGAAAGTGGTTCTCCAATACATATCTCCACAGAAGAGAAGATAATTAGACATTTTTGGTAAATCTTTTGTCCAAGATGAAAGAGTTTGTGTACTCAAGTTGGATCTCGTGGAGACAACTTCCTTATTGAAAAAGGAAGAGATGACTCCCAGGTTGGGAGGGAGCACTGATGTATTATTGATTGATGGACAATCATTTTTTAGTTTGAAAAATGGTCCAGAATGAGCATATTCTTTCCAGTTTAGAAAGTGGATTGAGATTTCTGAGGGATAGACATTTTCTAGTTCAGAAAATGGTTTGGATAGTCATTCCTTAAGGAGTATTCATTCTCTCCAGGTTGCACTTTGTTTAGTACCATAGAAATGGCTCGAGGTGGGGAATGGTCCAGGTTCAGTAATCAGGGACAAACATTCCTTAGGTTAGACTCATTCTCTCCAGGTTACACTTTGTTTAGTGTTGGAGGAATGGCCTAGGCTGGGGAATGGTCCAGTCTCATAAAATTAGGATAGTGTTATTGGATAAATCCATAAGTGCAGACACAAACCGATCTCCCTAGATCCACCTGGATCTAGAACAAAGCAAGACAGAATAATACTCTTTCCCTAGATTTTAACTACTGAATGAAATAAGAGGCAAGAATCATGAACATACCTTATGATCACTTCCTTTGGTCTTTGTTGTTCTAGCTTTGCTCCAATGCTCTTGTGTCTTAAAGACCAAAACAGCTCAAACCAATTGAGCTAAAGACAACTCAATATATTCAACAGTTAATCCATGTATATGATCAAGGAATTATACAATAAAGTAGACTTAGATTTATGGGAAACGGACTTATTACTGTATTATATTGATGGAAAGAAAATATTACAACATGAGACTTGATGTTGCAAACATCCTTTCAATGGCTCCTGGCTCTGACACACACACTTTATCACTTGCATGAATAAGATCAACAACTTTTGATCACCTTGTTGGAGTTCTCTAGCTGTTGTAGCTTCAATCCTTCACACAGTCTTTCGCTAATTCTCCAATAAACTTCTTGCTTGTTTGCTTGCTAACGTTTTCCATGAGAATCCCCTCAATATAGAGGAGATAATGAATTAGTTACTTGGATAAGAATGATCCCAAAATATCAGGAAATCCATTACTTAGATAACCATTCGAATTCCATCTCATCCTTCTAGAAGATTCCCTTCTAGAAGCTTTGAGAATTCATCTTTTTCCTTTATTTAGAAGGTGTTCGCACCCTAGTAGTTACACACAATGCAAACTTCTCGCACCCTGGATTAAGGTAGCCTATGAGAATCATGCATTCTCGTAGGCAAATGTATTGGCAGCCTGCAAACCTTCCTAAAAAATGTGATTTCTAGAAAGAAATGAAGGTAACTTTTCTTAGGAGAAAGTTCTAATGAAGAGCCTAAGTACAACATCATTAATACATCATCATGACGACCAAAATCATGGGTAATAGATAGTTATTCTTCCTTTCTTGAGAAGAATAGTCCAAATAGATCATCATTGATGTTTAAATTTTTGAGGGCAGATGCTTTTTCAGATCTCACAGATGTGAGTAGAAGAATGGCCTAGATAATTCAGTTTATATCATAACATTGTTTATGTGCAAGTTGATATCAGATGATTGTTATGAAGACTGTATTTCTCTAGAT
This sequence comes from Picea engelmannii, assembly GCA_009831015.1. Classification (NCBI taxonomy): domain Eukaryota; kingdom Viridiplantae; phylum Streptophyta; class Pinopsida; order Pinales; family Pinaceae; genus Picea; species Picea engelmannii. The sequence continues at coordinate 617,859 of ML782065.1, read as the reverse complement.
AGTAGATGTATACTACTGCGGTGGATATGTTCCACTGTTTGATCAAGTACCTGTGTGATACTTGGTGTGGTAGTGTACCACTGGATTGTAGATGTGTACTACTATGGATAGACACAGTTGTGTTCTATTGAATGATATTGTTCTGATTTCCTTGAGGACTATTAGCATTGTTGAAAATGATTATCATCTATATGAATGATCAATGAATAGAGATTTCCCAGACAAAAAATGGTTTAGAACATTTATTCTTTTATAGTAGAAGAATGGCTCATGTGTCACTTTTTTGAGTGAGCATCATGTATGATTACTCAGATAGAGTATGGTTCCAAGAGATCATGCAGTTGATGCCACTGATGGTGATGATGGTGCTCATAATCTAGTCATGATATAATCTATACAACTATGTTGATTCTACCGGGTGAATGGTATTTTTGTGCTCAAGACCATTACCTATAATACCTCTCTACCTAGGAAGGAGTGTTGATATTATGGTAGCTGCGGGAGGTATTTACCTCCACGTGTAAACCTAACAAGAATAGAATATTTCAAGAATCAAGAAGAAACCCTAATGAGTTGGCCAATAACCCTAGAAGACATGTCGGCTCAAGAAGATAACTTGTATTAGGTTATTAGCCTCCAAGAGAAGAAGTTGTTGAGAAGAAATAATATATACTAAATAGAAAGATACCCAGAATGAGAAGTCGGCCCAGGTAGTTAGCCATAATTACTATAAATACAGGAGGCCAGTCTTCATTTTGGTAGGTAGTCTCAGAATTACATAGAAACACTTGTGTGCACTACAGTTGCCCATTTTCTGCGCAGGTTTGGAGGAGAGTTATCATTGTAGCTGCTAAAGCTAGCAGATTTTGTTTTGGATTGGACTATCTGATCATCTCTTGTTGGTGTGCTATCCTTGGGGAAAGGTGCGCTACCCTCTGTTTGGCTATCTAGCCTAGGGTTTTCTTCCAGAGTGATTCTTTGTCAAGGTTAAGGTGCTCGGAGGGTGGCTTTGTCCTATGGTTGGGTGACAATAGTGATATTGTCAATGGTAAAATGATCACATCCATTATATTCTAACATCCCTCTCTCTCCCTCACACAATTATACATGGTAAGACCTAGACATGGAAAGACTTGGACATCAAAAGTAATGGAAAGAACTAGATATAGACCTTACCTTGACATGCCTTAGACTCTCACATACACTCCCTCTATATCCCCCCCTCTTCCTCTCTCTCTCTCTCTCTCTCTACCCCTTTTTCCCTCATTCCCCTCTCTCTTCCACCCTTTCTCTCTCTCCTTGTTGTTAGTCTCAATATCACTCTCTCTTCCAGTGTTTATCACTTTATTCCCCCTCTTTGTCTCCATGTGTATATCCCCCTTCCTCTCATTCTCTCTTTACCCTTCTTCTACGTCTCCCTCTCTTCTTCCCTTCCTCTCACTATGCCTCTCTCTACCCACCTCTCTTTCTCCCTCTCCTCCCTCTCACACTATGTCTCCACCCCTCCTCTTTGTCTTTCTCTCTCCCCCCTCCTCCTCATCCCTTTCTATCTCTATTAATCCTCTTTGTCTTTCTATATCTCCCTCTCACACTCTCATGCACTCTCTCTCTGCCCCCCCTCATCACTATTGATATTTCTATATGAGATAATATGTAATATTGATGAGTTTTCCATATATAGAAAACATATGGTGACCATCCATGAAAGTATTCATCCCTTGGATAATAAATAACTACTTATTTATTATATATATTTATATATTGTATTATAAACAAAATGTCATATATTATATGATATTATTATTATTATTATTATTATATATATGGAAGAGTGTGTTCTCGATGTTGTCCAAACATAAAAACTCCCTCTCAACGAGGGAGACATTATTCATCATGCCAAAGATTGTCTCTGAAGTGTACAAACTTCACCCTAGACTCATGAAACTTGTGTGTCAGTCTTTGGAAATGTCTCTCTCCCACCTAAACCAAGGGGAAACTCCTTTTGTGGCTCTCCCTTTGATCCAATCGACTCTCTCTGAGATCAGGTTCACTCTAGGTCCACATATGATAACATATAGCATATTGAGTCTTTATAATTCCATGTCAAATCACCATGACTAGGAAAAAGACCAAACCAGGTTTGTTCACCTAAGATACACCCTTGTGAGTGAATTCCAGCCCGATGCTAACTGAAATGTGGAAATCACCTCATGCACCTTGATTCCATATTATTCCTTGTCATCTTGAAGGAAGGACTACGCTTGATTCCATTTACCCCAAGTACACCTTTGTGATAAATTCATCCTATCTCCCTTGGTATGAAACCAAATATAGGAGAAGGTCCATGTGATTCTTACTCGAGACATTGTATATAAGGGTCTATCACATATGGCACTCCCATATGTACTTATAGAGACTACTCTCCCTAGAAATACTAGGGTCAACTCCCTAAAGTGTGTGATGTTAAGGTTAACTCATTTGACGTGTCTTCATGTGCTCTCTAGAAGGGATGTTTGACTATACGCCCAAACCCACAAATCCCTCTCGGATAAGTTTCCTCACAGATCAACTCAACTCAGTCATAGATTAGTAGGACCTTAAGAATGTATTACGAAGATGAAAACATCAACACTCGCTCTAAGTGAGGGAGGCATTCTTTACCACTCCAAGTCTTTCACGAAATTACTTGAACTTCATCCTAGTAAGGGGTTTTGGTAAGAACATCAATAACATGCTCATATGTAGGAAGGTGTTGCACCAATAATTCCTTCCTCAACACCATGTATTAGATGTAATGGTACTTGATCTCAATGTATTTCAATTTTTCATGAAACCTTGGATTTTCTAAGATCTTCACACAACTCTGGTTATCACAATGAATAACAGTGGAATCCATGACATATCCAAATAAATATCCAAGGATATTTTGAATCCATATTGCTTTGCACACTGCCACACTCAATGCAATGTAATATTCTTTTGCGGTGCTCAAAGACACATAAGTTCATTTCTTGATACACCAAGAAACCATGGAAGATCCCAAAGTGAAGAAACACCTGGACTTTCTACTCCTGTCCATTTTTCTCCTTTCACAATCAAAGTCACTATATCCCTACAATCTCATGTCAATATTGAAAGTATATCTCAAACTGTGTCCAATTATTCCTCGCAGGTATCTCAACACATGCTTCACAATTATCTAGTGTGTCTATCTTGATTGACTCATAAACTAGATAAGTGCACTCACTGTATAGAAAATATTTGTTAAAGTGTTAACCAAATACATCAATGATCCAATTATTTGTCTATACATAGTTGGATCAATCTCGTCAGAATTGAAACAATACACCCTTAGTTTCTTCATATTGGTCACCACTAGTCTAGCCATGGTCTTACAATTGAACATCCCAAACTTATTCAATATCTCAATTGTGTACATCTCCTGACTCAGGAAGATCTCATCAATTCTCTACCACACCTCTAGTCCCAAGAATTATTGCATCATACCAAGGTCCTTTATTTCAAACTTATATGCCAACGCATACTTGCATTTAGCAATAAGCCTCTTTGTACCGGTGAGGAATAAATCATCAACATAGAGTACCCAAATTAGGGACTCGCCATTAACAGTCTTGTAGTAAAGGTTGGGATAAAAAAAAAATCTAAAGCCCAAACTATCAGGTGTCCACTAATCCTCACATACCAAGCTCGAGATTATTGCATGAGTCCATACAGGTCCTTCTCCAAACTACACACATGAGACTCCTTCTCATGTATCAAAGAATCAACTATATTATCGATGTATACTTCGTCCTCAATCTCTCCATTGAGAAAGGTCGTATTAACATCCATATGATGTAGTCTCCAACCCATGGATGTTGCAAGGGAAATAATCGTATGGATAGAAGTTTATCGAGAAATAGGAGTGAATGTCTCCTCATAATCTATTCCCTCCACCTAAGAGAATATGTTAACAACAAATTTCACTTTTTTCTTCTTGATGCTCTCGCCAATTCTGTGTTTTATCTTATAGATCCAATTATAATTCATTACAAACTTCCCTTCAGGTCTTGAAACAATATCCCACACATCGTTATTCATGATGGACTGATACTTCTCCATCATGGCATCTATCCATACTAGTTGACTAGATTCCTCCTCCTAACATGAAGGCTCAGATTCAATGATGTGGTTCATATATGCAGCATAGAAAAAATATCTTTGATGTCTCTTGCTCTCTTGGAAGGTACCATGAGGAGATTCATGTCCTTCTACCTCCAATAGAGTCTAACGAGTCCATGCAGGTCTCTTCCAACCTACTGTAATATCTCTGGGAACATCAACTTGATCTACAAGATCAACATAATCAATCGGAACAATAGGATTAATTTTCTCCCTCTGGATTGTTGGAGGGTGAGGGGGAGAAGGTACCATATCTTTCTGTCTCTCACTATAAATCTCCATATGATATCCTCTAGATATCCTAAAGGACACCTCCTCCTCCAAGGTAACAACTCTACTCACCTCAATTTGTCTCTAAACATGGATGTAGTTGATATACACAAGACTTGAGCTAGCTCATCCTACAAGGGGTGGAAAGTCCCTTAAAACTTATTAAGCTAAGTCATTTTGTACCATATTTGACATATAGATGTTTCCTCATGAAACCAATGTCTAGGACATATCAAGGTTCCCTCATGGAAATAATGTCTCAAAAGACATATCGAGGCTTCCTTGTGAAACCAATGTCATGGTTCCTTCATTTGACCATTTGAGGCACATCAAGATGAAGTCTACATTCCCCCTACTAGTCCACATAGGACCCTCTAGGGAGAATGTCTGAAGATGTTACCTCAAACATCGACAAATTGACACAAGATTCATGTCATCTCAAATAAGAGGGTTTTTCACTACTTCTCACTTCAAATGAAGTCTACAATGATCACAATAATTTTCCAATTCGACCACCTCTAAACCATGTAGAAAAAAAGAGAAACTCTAAGTTACAGTTTCACTACCACAACAATCTAATGGAACCCTCATCTAAACTGGTTTCAATAGAGAAAAGATCCTCCACATTGATTCGTTGATTCCACTCAACGATCTCATGCTTCCCTCAAAAATCTTGTGTGGCTTCTTCTCACTGTGATCTAGTGAAACCATCATCTCAACAAACTCATGCTTAAATTCTCAGTGATCCCTCTGAATAACCTTTGTGATTTGGTTGTATTACCTCTATAATATATATATTTAATGTAACTCAATGTGTAGTGAATGTGTCAATTTCTAATTGTCCCATACTTTTCAAGGTGTAATGGAAGCTATGATTCATCGATAATTGCAATTCCCATTCCAAGTTGGTGAAATTGAAACCAGTGAGTTCATCCCATTCCAAGTTGGTCAAAATGATGTATCTGAGACATCTTACATAAGTAATAAATGATTCTTTTTCTTAAAATTGTGAATGGGATATCATTTAGTAATTTAGATCTTCTTGAAATTGCAATTGTGAATATGATAAAATATAAATGCACCTACTACACAGGAGAAACCATGTAGAAACCTTTTCATACATCATCATAAAATTGTATCTCCACAAACTATCTATTTCACGCGTATAATTAAATTTATACAAATACTTCACAACCACTCAATCAACAATATAGATATTTGATTCTTATGTACTTCAACGTAGAATGATAAGATTTACATGTGGGTTCGGCTAGATGGAATTTTGCTCCATTTTTACCATCCTAAGATTTTATAAGTGAATGGGCATAAGCTCACTCCTTTCCGATATTCAACTCATTAAACCCTAATGCTTTAGGGTGTCCCATGAATTTTTGTATTGATGCCAATCAATGGAGGGCTGTTAGAAGTTATTATTTTGGAATGGGAATCCAATGAAAGGGTTATCAATAGAAGCCACTTCCACTACATTCAAGTTAACTAGTTTTGTATTGCTTCCAATTGAGTCCTCTATCTTTACTTCTACATATTTGATATGCATTTTCCACTTTCTGATGCAAATTTTCATCATTTTTGGGGAACATGTATAAAAAAAATGGTCATACGTATACATTGTCACCTTGACATAATTAGGATGTTGGCTACAATTAAGATGTGATGACATAATAATTTTCTGCAGGATGCCTACCTCCAAGTGCATGAAGATACAATCACACTTCACATAAGAAATTTCATTGTTTTTCTAACAGGAGTTTCTCACAGGAATCATCATTTTCAAACCCTTGTATAAAATATAACCTCAACCAAAACCCCACCTGCAATTTCCTAGAAAAAATTCCAATAGTTATGATAACTCGATAGGGCGTTGCATTATTGAAACACATTTTACACACCCATGAAATCACTCCAATGCGATGAGTATCTAGTAGTGATTGTTTTTAACAACATTAACCAACATAAACCATACTTGAATTTCCCCATCTAGGCTACTCGTATAACACTGCTATTTCCCCCAGCTTGTAATTAATCATTAATTATGAACACCATGCTATGGCATGGGGAAAATGTAAATGTATTATTGTGTATATTTCCAACGAATGATTGTGGGGGTGAAGCCTTGAAGTACTGGCCATGATATCACTAGAGGAAAAGAGTAGGGAAAATGTGGATAGGTTTCATTATGTCAAAATGACGCAAATTTATACTTGCTGAAATAATAAGCCTCATCTCGATCCCAAGGAGAAATCGGTTAATAAGAAAAGGATTGGTGTTTGAACCATCAACCACCCCAATGAATGGAATCATGGATGGTCTGGCTGGGGAGATAGAAAACTGTCAGCTCGAAGTACCAAAGAGGGAATTTTTTATTGTAGGCCCAGATTGACCCAAGTTTCCTTCCGAAAGAAGGAACAGGATAGGTCCAGAACCTTCCTAAGGAGGAGAAAGGTGTGAAATAGTGTGTGCAAAGGAAGACAAGAAAGATACACATCAAGGGAAATGTGTGTTGAAATTACTAAGACAACTGAGAGGGGGGGTTGAATCAATTATCACTGTGCTTAAACAATTTATGACTACTCAAACAAATTTTAATCTCTTCCAAGTGACCATCAATATTATACAAGATATGAACAACATAAATAATGAACATCAGTCACACACAAGATATACAAAGAGATATATTTTCATGAGGAAACCCATAAAGGGAGAAAACCTCTTCTTCGTCGAATGATAGGCAATATTTTAAGTTCTTTACATCATCTATCTTTGATCACCAACTCAATGTGAGGCTACTACCTCTTTTTTACAAGCTTCAACTTGCTGAGAGAACCAACCCTCTGATTTCTCTAGAACCCACTAGAAGGAAGCACCAAATCCCTGATTTCTCTAGCACCCACTAGAAGGAAGCACCAACTCCCTGAGTGTTCTAGAACCAAGTGGATGGAAGTACCTACTTCCACTTATACAAGCACCAACTTGAATACAAAAAACTTTGTGTTTTCCAAAGCACCACCCTGCCACCCTGTTTTCTAGCCACAACTAGATTAAATCTTCAACTTCCAGTATTCAAGCACCAACTTGAATAACAGAGTAATACAGTCCTCCCTAGCACCTCCCTACCTCCTTGGTTATAAATAAATGATTGAATAACCAAAAATATAGGTATATCAATTCTTACCACTTCTTCTATGTTCTTCAATTCTTCTCTGCTTCACTATTCTTCTTCTTTGTTCATACTTGGTTTAACTTGTTGTCTCTTTCTATCTGTTCTTTTTATGTTACTCTCAAGCTCTTTGGTATGTTTTCATTATGCTCTCTTCACCTTTTCTGTTATGTTCATCTTCTATTTCTCATCTCTTTGTTTGATCTCACACTGTGCATACTGCGATTTTACTTTCTCCCAGTTCAACTCATTTTTCAATGAGAACAACCAACCTTGCACAGTCACAACATTTTTCTTTTATTCTCTCCACCAATTCAGTTACACCTCGAATCTCCAAATAAATGAATCAACAACTGAATCACCAAACATCCAAGAACTATGATTCAGTTATGCTAATTGAATCATAACTAAACAATTAATCATGAAGTGAAATAGTAGCCCTTCAATCAAATTCTTGATTAATTAGCACCATTGGATTACACCCACAGGGACTCACGTTTATCCTATATGCCCATTGGTTGTGACCGAATGCTAAATAGAAAGTGATTTCATGATTTCACATTTTAGAAATCTTGTGATGAGACATCTCGACTCTCCCATGTCATGATATCTGAAATGGAGCTTAGCTTCTAGCTCCTTCCCTTCTCGTGACCACTCACGGTGACCAAACGCTTATCCAGAAGGTGCTTCACAACTCACGATTTCAGGGATCTTGGTATGAGGTGTCTCGACTCTTCCATGTCATGATCAACAAAATTGAGCTTAGCTGTACTACCTCCTTCCTCTAGCCTTTGACAATGTGACCTTTTCTATGACCATGGGCCAAACATTCAAGCACTTCTCTTGCCAAATCAATGGTCCAGAACTTTGGTGATTTGACGGTCTATATCATTTCGCGACTTCACATATCGCAAGCTCCTGTGTCATATCTCTTTGAATCCTCCAATGTACAGGTCGACAAAATTCCAATCGCTCGCCATGTGTCGTCTAGCTCTAATGGCCAGGATTGTTTCACGACTTCGTGTATCGCGAGTTTCCACACCTAGGTCCTTTGACTCCTCCAATGCGCAAGTCAGTGAAATTCCAATCACTCACCACGTATCCTCTCTCTCCAATGACTAGGATTGTTTCATGACTTCACATCTTGTCTCCTTGGAAAATCAATGGTCCAGATCTCTCCTCAATCCGATGGCTCAGATTATGTTGCAACTTCACGTTTCACAACTTTGGAGGTTAGAGAACCTCCTTCCTTTGACCCTTCAGTCAACAAAATGATGATCTCTCACAATGTTTCCTTCTTTGATCGACACTCCAAATCATTTCACGACTTCATATTTCATGGAGTTGGAGTATGGATCTGTCTTATCCTCTTCAAAGTTATACAAAATTTGACGGTTGTTGGTCCTCGACGCTCACATCCAATTTCTGAGATTTTTTCTCCTCTTCTACATGCTTATCCTATCTAAATTTAGATCTGATGGACATCGGGAATTCAGGATGAATGCACCAATCGATCACTGTTTCTCCTACTCCTGAGCTTACACTTTTGTTCTTTCCATGCCATTATCGTTGCGTTGTTTATCTTGCTATCATTGAAAAAAAATATACTCTCATTATGCTGATCTTTCCATCAATGAAAAACAATCATACTATGCCTTCTATCTATAAATATGCCAACAATATCCTCCTTTGGCATTGATGGAAACCTTGAAGAACCTGAAGAACTACACTATTCTGCCAGGACATCCAACCATACCATTGTAGCATCATTACCATTGCCACACTTTTTCTCCCCCTTTGACATCAATGTCAAAGAAGAAACATGTTCCCCCTGAGATGTTGTAGTACATCTCAAAGGTATCAGATATGCGATAAGAACATACTCCCCCTGACAAGGTGAACATATTAGATGAAATATGATATAACCCCCAACTGCTAATGAAGATATCCAAAAGGTGTCACTACTAACGGTTTAGTAAAGATGGCATCTATCTGTTCTATGGAAGGAATATAATTCAGCTAAACAACTCTATTTGTAACTTGTTCTCTAAGAAAATGGTATTTTATTGGTATATTCTTAGTCTTTGAATAAAGTATAGGATTCTTGGAGGCATTAATGGCGTTGGTGTTATCACAGTGAAGTGAGATAGGATTAGTATAAGTTACCTTCAAATATGTAAGATTTTGTATCATCCATAAAATCTGAGTGCAACAAGTAGTAGCAGAAATGTACTCTGCCTCTGTAGTTGATAAGGAAAAATATCCTTGTTTCTTACTAATCCATGCTACTAACGAGTCACCCAGGAAGAATCCACCTCCACTGGTGCTCTTTATTTCATCCACAAAATTTTCCCAATCAACATCTGAATAAGAAGTTCACTGAAAATTTTGATTTCTAGGATACCATAGAGCATAAGTCATTGTGCCCTTCAAGTATTTGAATATCCTTGTTACAACTACTAAATGACTCTGTTTAGGAGTAGACTAATAATGACCTACCATTCCAACAACTTGCATTATATGATGACGAGATGTTGTGATGTACATAAGCCTGCCTATCATTGATCGATATGTCCTTTGATCAACATTAGGTGAAATATCATCTTTACTGAGCTTGCAATCGAACAACATAGGTGTACTAATAGGAGAATAATACTCCATCTGAAATTTCTTCAACATCTCTTTCAAATATTTTTCTTGAGAGACAATAGTCTTACAAAACTCTGATTTACTTGTAAGCCAAGAAAATATGACAATTCTCCTATAATGGACACCTCAAACTCTGTTTGCATAGAATTATCAAACCACTGGATAGAGGAATCATTAGTACAACAAAAAATAATGTCATCTACATAAACCAAAACAACTAGTAAATCATCACCTTTAGACTTAATGTAGAGATTCTTGTCAACAATACCTTTCTTGAACCCTTTGTCCTATAAAACTTTGTCCAGTCTATAATACTAAGATCGTGGTGCATGTTTCAGTCCATATAAAGCCTTCTTCAGTTTGCAGACATAGTTAGGATTATCTGTCAATGAGAATCCTTTAGGTTGCTCCATATATACTTCTTCCTCTAGATATCCATTAAGAAATGATGACTTAACATGACATGAATATGCAAGAAACATTCTGATGGCTTCCAATCTTGCCACTACTGCAAAGGTTTCATCAAAATATTTTCCTTCAACTTGTACATACCCTTTATAGACCAATCTGTCTTTATTCCTAACAATTTGTCCTTTTTCATTCATTTTATTCTTGAACACCCATTTGGAGCCTATTACATTCTTATCTTCAGGTCTAGGAACAAGCTCCCAAGTATTGTTATTCTCAATCTGATCAATCTCTTTATTCATAGCTCTAATCCAATCATCATGCTTGCTGGTTTCATCAAAATTTTTAGGTTTAATCATAGATAGAAAAGAAACATGAGATTGTTCTGAGTCTTTAATCAATTTCCTTCTTGTCTGAACTCCTTTATTTATATCTCCAATTATCTAATTTTTAAGATGATTCTTTCTAACTAGTCTGAGAGGTGTTTTTGTTTCTTTCAATTGATCTATGTCAGCCTGAGTATTTGTGTCTTCATATGATTCAAATTCTTCTCTTTCTAATCCCTAGACCTGTTCATCTTCAAATTCAACTATATATCTTGTGCTTGGTTCAACACTGCTTACATTACGTACTGGTATTTATTCATCAATGTTTATGTCAATACAATCAACCAATTTATGCAGACTCTTATTATAACATATGTATCATTTATTGTTTGTAGCATAACCTAAGAAGATACCTTCATCAACCCTATCATCATATTTGCCAATATTTTCATCATTATTCTTGATGTAACATTTACTCCCAAAGACTTTAAAATCCTTGATTGGAGAAGGTCTTCCAAACCATAGTTCATAAGGAGTCTTGTCACTGTGTGGCTTGAGAAGAGATTTGTTAAGGATATGAGAAGATGTATGGATTGCTTCCACCCAATATGTCTAAGCAATATTCCTTTCATTCATCATTGATCTTTCCATCTACTAAACTGATCTATTCTGCCTCTCGACTACTCCATTTTGCTGTGGAGTCCTTGGAATAGTGTATTCTCATTTGGTTCCATGTTTATCACAAAACTCTTTGATGTTCCATGAACTGAAATCTCCTCCTCTATCAGACCTTATTGCCTTCAATCTTTTTCCTGTTTGATTTTGAGTCAGAGTCTTAAACACTTTGAATTTTTCAAATGCTTTAATTTTTTCCATCAAAAAGGAAACCCATGTTAGTCTAGAATAATCATCAATAATCAACACAAAACATTTCTCTTTTCCTTTACCTTCTTTTCTTGATGGTCCACATAAATCCACATGTACTACCTGGAGAGGTTTTTCTGTAGAAGGAAATTTTTTAGATTTGAACTGTGTCCAGGTAAGATTTCCTATCTTGCAAGGTTTACAAACATAGTCATATGGATTTGATATCTTTGGAAGATCTTTTACTGCCCCATTGTTTCTAATCTTGATTTTATGATCAAAATTTAGGTGTCCAAGTCTCCTATACCATAACCAACTTTCATCGTACTTTCTTATTTGGCATTCTTTCTTTTCTTCTTTTAACACATAGACATTGTTTTCTATTCTTATCCCTTTTGAAACCAACTATCCTAAATTCACAAACTTTATTTTACAATCTTTAGAAGTAAAAAAATATTCACATCCTCTGTCACAAACTTGACTGACACTTAGTAGGTTATGTTTTAGACCATCTACAAACAACACATCTTGAGATTTTTCTTTGCTGTTACTTAGACTTACTATTCATTTACCTTTTATTTTTCCTAGTGCATCATTTCCAAAATTTACATTCCCTGATTTTCTTTCACTTAGAGTTAGAAACTTACTTTTGTCTCTAGTCATATGTTTGGAACATCCACTGTCAATATACTAGGGATTGTTTTTTCTTTGGGATGATAACACTAGTCTACACTTGTCATGTTCTTTCTTCTTCCAAACCTTGAAATTTTCAGCAGTGGGAATCAAATCTGGATTATAATTCCTTAAGCAACAATCTGCATCTTTGTGTCCATAGTTATGGTAGAAATAACATTTTGGTTCACTAAATAACAGATCATAATGATTGTTATGCTCATAACTGTTTTTATTTTTCACCTGCGTTCTTTTCCCAGCCATCACATGATTTATAGTCTCTGGTTGTTTGTTGCTTGGTTGTCTCGATCTTTTTTGTGTCATATAATTATTCTCTGAGTATCTTGATTGCTCAGATCTAAATATTAAAGAACAAGTTATAGCTTTGTGACCAAAGTTAGAACAGAAAAAACAATATCCATAGAAAAATTCTTTGTACCTGAAAAAAGATTGTCTTCTTTGAGCGGGTCGATTTCTTCCATGTTGAAAATTTCTTTGATCTACAGATTCGGTTCTGGTAATTTTTCTTTCATTCCTTCTTGGTGGCTGATTTTATTTCTTTTTTTCCACAGAGTGGTTGTTGTCAATGATTGTAGATCTGAAAAACTTGATGGATTATGTATTACTTGGATGATCACTACTTGATCCTTTTTCATAGCCCAAGCCAGCTTTCAACTTTGGATTCCTTTTCTGATTTAGAATGGAGGCTTTAATACTTGACAAATTTTGGTGATACAATGCCTTAAACTTCTCCATATCTTTTTTTTTTTTACTATCTCTTATTCTAAGGCTTCACATATCGCTTTATTCTCTGATAACTGTTGTTTCAAAATGTCCTCTATTTTATTTGCCTCTACTAACTCCACTTTTAGCAAGGAAAAATTTTCATCAGGTTTCTTACCATTCATTTAAAACTGTATCAACAACTTTTTTGTTTTCTCTTCTTAAATCCTAGTCTCCCAATTTCTTCCAAAGCACTGATTAATTCACCTTCCATATCCACCACAATTTCCTCATCATCCATGTCACCTCCTCTGTGTTCATCATCAAAATATCCCATATCCATAGACATAAAATCATTCACATTGTCTTTGTAGTATGAATCACTATCTCGGTCTTCTGAGGAGTCATCATTATTTCTACACAAAATTTTATTTTTACCATATTTCCTAAATTTGTATTTCTTTTCATCATCAAAGTTCTGATCCCTTTTCTAGTGAGGACACTTAGATGCAGAATGACCTATTTTACCACAGTTAAAGAATTTGAAGGGAAAATTTCCTTGGTATTTTCCTGATCCTTTCTTTAATCTTCTCACAAATTTTTCCTCAATATCATATAGTTCTGAATCAGTATTCTTGTCTTCTTTAAAATATGCTTCTCTAGTAATGGATTTATCTTTACTAATTCTCATTTCATATGTAGTTAGAGTTCCTAGGATTTCATCAATGGACAAAGTTTTAAGATCATTTAGTTCTTCTATTGCAGAAACTTTTGGATTAAATTTATCAAGCAGAGATCTTAAAATCTTCTGAACTAAAAATGATTCTTCAATCTTCTCACCAATACCTTTCATGGAATTCACAAGTTCTTAAACTCTTAAAAAATACTTTCTAACTATTTCATCTTCATTCATCTTTAGTTGTTGAAATTTCAATCTATATGTTTGAAGTTTGGCATCTTTTACTTTCTCATTTCCTTCATAACTGCTAATACTTTTATCCCACATTTCTTTGACAGATTCAAGATGCATCACCTTTACAAACTCATCTTCAGCAAGTCCATTCCAGATAGCATTCATTACCTTTTCATTGAAACTAAATTCTAACTTATCATCTTTAGAAGCTAGCACAACAGGCTTTATATATCCAGTTTCTACTACATCCCAAACATCAGCACCTAAGGCCATTATGTATGTTCTCACTCTAACCTTATAGAAGGAAAAATTGTTCCATCAAACAAAGGAGGCTTATTGGCTGAATTCCCTTCATGACTTGTCATGTTTAAGCTTACAGATCTACCTTCAAATAAAAGGAACCCTCTCTAATACCAATTTCTGAAATTACTAAGAAAACTAAGAGGGGGGGGGGGGTGAATAAGTTATCATTGTTCTTAAACAATTTATGACTATTCAAACAATTTTTAATCTCTTCCAAGTGACCATCAATATTATACAAGATATGAACAAAATAAATAATGAACATGACTCACACATAAGATATACACAGAGACATATTTTCATGAGGAAACCCATAAAGGGAGAAAACCTCTTCTTCTTCAAATGATAGGAAATCTTTAAGTTTTGTACATCATCTATCTTTGAGCACCAACTCAATGTGAGGATACTACCTCTGTTTTACAATCTTCAACTTGTTGATATCACCAACCCTATGATTTCTCTAGCACCCACTAGAAGGAAGCACCAACTCCTTGATTTCTCTACCACCCACTAGAAGGAAGCACCAACTCCCTGAGTGTTCTAGCACCAACCAGATGGAAGTACCTACTTCCACTTATACAAGCACCTGCTTGCATACATAAAACTTTGTGTTTTCCCAAGCACCACCCTACCACCCTGTTTGATAGCCACAAATAGATGAAAGCTTCAACTTCCAATATTCAAGCACCAACTTGAATAACAGAGGACTACAGTCCTCCCTATAACCTCCCTACCTCCCTGATTATAAACAAATGATTGAATAACCAACAATACAAATATATCAATTCTTACCACTTCTTCTCTATTCTTCAATTCTTCTTTGATTCACTATTATTCTGCTCTGTTCATACTTGGTTTGACTTGTTGTCTCTTTCTATCTGTTCTTTTTATATTCCTCTCAAGATATTTGTTATGTTTTCATTCTTCTCTCTTCACCTTTTCTGTTTTGTTCATCTTATGTTTCTCATCTTTGAGTTTGATCTCACACTGTGCATACTTTGATTTTCCTTTCTCCCTGTTCAACTCATTTTTCAGTGAGAATATCCAACCTCACACAGTTACGACATTTTTCTTTTATTCTCTCCACCAATTTAGTTACACCTCGAATCTCCAAATAAACGCATTAGAAACTGAATCACCAAACATCTAAATACTATGATTCAGTTCTGCTAATTGAATCGTAACTGAAAAATTAATCATGAAGTGAAACAGTAGCCCTTCAATCAAATTCCTGATTAATAAGCACCATTGGATTACACCCATAGGGACTCATGTTTATCCTATATGCCCAGTGGCTATGATAGAATGCTAAACAAAAAGTGATTTTGTGTTTTAGAAATCTTGTGATGAGACATCATGACTCTCCCATGTCGTGATCTCTGAAATGGAGCTTAGCTGCTAGATCCTTCCCTTCTCATGGCCACTAGCGGTGACCAAACTCTTACCCATAAGGCACTTCGTGACTCACAATTTCGAGGATCTAGGTATGAGGTTTCTTGACTCTCCCAAGTTGTAATCTATGAAGTGGAGCTTAGCTGGACTAGCTCCTTCCTCCAACCTTTGACGATGTGACCTTGGATATGACCATGAGCCAAAAATTCAAGCGCTTCACTTGTGAGATCAACGGTCCAGAACATTGGTGATACGACAGTCCAGATCATTTGGCGACTTTGCATATCACGCATTCCTATGTCATATCCCTTTGAATCCTCCAATGTGCAGGTTAACAAAATTCCAATCACTCGCCACGTGTCCTCTGGCTCCAATGGCCAGGATTGTTTTGTGACTTCGCGTATGAAAATTTTCCACACCACAGTCCTTTGACTCCTCCAATGTACAAGTCAGCAAAATTCCAATCACTCACCACATTTCCTTTAGCTCCAACAACCAAGATTGTTTCGCGAATTCATGTCTCATCTCCCTGGACAATCAACGGTCCAAATCTCTCCTCGACCTGACTTTGGAGGATAGAGCACCTCCTTCCTTTGACCCTTTAGTTATAGAAATGATAATCTCTCACCACATGTCCTTCTTGGATCGACATTCCAGATCATTTCTTCACATAGTATTCTGTGGAGTTGGAGGATGGATCAGTCTTATCCTCTTCGTAGTTATATAGGATTCAACGGTTGTTGTTCCTTGGTGCTCAGATCCAACATATGAGATTTGTTCTCCTCTTCTACACACTTCTCTTGTCTGAATTTAGATCTGACGACCATCGGTAATTCGAGATGGATGAACCAATTGATCACTTTTTCTCCTCCTCCTAAGATTACACTTGTGTTCTCTCCATGCCATTATTATTTCGCTCCTTATCTTGCTATCATTGGCAAACAAGTATACTCTCGTCGTGATGATATTTCCATTCATGACAAACAAGCATACTATGCCTTTTGTCTGTAAATATGCCAACAATGCTTGACTAGGATATGAAGAAGAAAAGAGGAAGAGTGAGTGAGGCTCTCTAACTGAGAAGAAGAACTAGAAGATAGAGAAGTTTTTATGGTTACTGGATAGAACAAGAAAAAGGATCTCTGAGAATTTGAAGAAGACATGACCTAAGAAGAAGATCACGAGATTGATGTTGAGGAAGCATCTGAAAAATGTCACAAATTCCATGATAGAGAGAGAGAATCTCTAAGTAATTGCACGAGTTGTTTTGATAGAGAGAGAGTCTCTGAGAAACTGCAAAATTTCCCTAGTGATATCATGGCTTGGCATGGGGGTGGCCAGAGTGCTAATATCGAATGCCTTTGAGCCTATGGTTGGGTAGAAAGGTGAAAACCCAGAGTTAGTTGGTTGACTATCAACTGTAATAGATAATTATTCCATAGACTCTATCAACTTGAATTTAAATGTATGATTTGAATGTCTATGATTTAAACTTTACATTTTATGATTATTTATAGAAATGCTTATGGTTATTTTATGAACCCCTATTTTTGAATGGTTCCAAGTTATCTCTACATATCTATAGAAGGACTAATAGACATGGGTCTTAAAATGAACTTAGGAAATACTTTATGGTCCCTGCATAAGTCGAATAATACATTTTCCTGTGTTATAACTTAAGTCGGTGAATGGAAGAAGCGTCCTTCAAACCAATTGACCAAGATACCACAGACTCATGCCCATGGCCTTAACCAATTCTTGGAAAAGAAATATGAGGGTAGCCTCTAGAACATGATTAATTCCCATATGAACAAGACCCTAGAACCCTTTGTTGAGTTCGAGAGGTGATAATCTCTATTGGCTTCGGGGCCTTGGGAGTTAGGAACTCAGGGATGTTATAACTTCACAAACACCAAAAATCCTGAATGTCATAGTCGCGAAGTGATGCACATTGTATATTTTACGATACCCAGGAACTATCCCAACCATTGGATATACATTGTCTTCAGCCCGACATTGACCTCTTCAGGAGAGAAAAGACATCATAACACCAAAATATCTAAATGATGGAGTTGTGAAGTATTGTGGACAGTTGATATTTGGATCCATCAAGATCCCTCTTAGACATTCATTCATGGGGATGTATCTATCATGTTGGGAGCACGTGGGGGTCCATGTGTTGAGTGACAGTGATGCCTTGTATGGCATATTTATGGTAGAGAAAATAGATGTCGATGACCTGAGGCATGTGCCACATATATTGCCAACAAGTTTCAGGTTGATAGGTGTCCCTCTAGGAGTGGCCTAATACTAATACCAAGGGACCCCTAAGCTAGATTTGTGATTCCTTGAACTGGGGAATCCATCAGGAAACCTCCCAACCATCCAATCCACCAGGGGAAGGATTCACATGTAGCACTTCGGTGAAGTCCTACTCTAGGAGAAAAGGAGTATTGAGTGGGTAGAACTCTCGAACTCTGAGGTTGTGAATCAACGAGAGCCATCGATTTGATGATCATTCAAGGCCCTCTATGACCATTAGATATAGACCATGGTTATCCCATAAATGAACACTTTGAGAGTAAGGAGGAAGACACACCACGTATTCCCCGAATACCAAAGTTATGAAGTAACAAAGGCCATTGATCCAGGGGTATGTGGACACACCTCGACCGTGAGATTGAAGGGATTGGAGCTCTATCAGTTCAGAGTGATATGGAGTAATGAAGTCATCCAGGGTGACATGGATCGATAAATGACATTCCATGTGTCACATGTAATTTTACGTCTCGTAGACCTTATGCACCCATTAACATGTGATATGTGTCACCCTCTGAAGGGGCCATGTGTCATCTCTTCCTTGTCCTGTATCACACCTGGAAATTACCGTTTGGTCCATTTGGTAGGAGAAATATGTGGGATTCACCTATATTTTCCTTTGCATCTAGTTGATACAGGTAGATATCGGTGGCCACCCACCTTTTCCAACTGGCTCAAAACAATTTTCTGACAATTTTGGCAATTTACTATTTTTAGCAGTTTTAACTTCCAAGGCCATTTTGAGGGCCTAAATGAAGTTTTTTTGGATCGATCTTCTCAATGATATAAAACGGAATTATTGAGACCCAAAAATGAATCTCCCTGATGATACCTTTCCAACAAGCTATCATGCGCCTAAAATGGAGATCGTATGCAAACGTTACGACCCCGGGAAGTTGATGTACTAACTTACCCAAACGGGGCCCACATGACTTTTGGTGCTTCATCTCCTAGGGTTAGGTTTTTGGATGTCTAGGGTTTTTCAAATTCCTATTTATTGTAAAAATGCCTTCAGAGCCTCATTGTAATCATCTTCTTATGAATTTTCACAACCGTCACATCTCTTCTAAGAGATAAGTCACCTCCATTCCAACAAGCTTGTTTCCGCTGAATTTTACAGTTTCATCTTATTTCCTTATTGAATAGAAAACCAATTTTACTATATCTCTGTTATTTTGTGTTAAGAACTTGTTAATAATCTATAGTCATTTCGTTATCCTCATAAAATCTAGATCACTAGTACATCACCCCGTGCAAGGGTGGACCCTTCGGGAGTCCGGGAGTCCAGGGATTTTGGATGCAACATCATGGGTAAGTCGAAGGCATGAAGGAAGGATCCATGTGGAGAGATTTTGAGACTTGGGAAGTTTGGGAATTTGAGACTCTGGGGGTTTGGGATGTAGCATCATAGGTAAGTTGAAAGGCTCAAAGGCCAGAGCCATGTGGAGAGATTATGGGAATTCGAGACTCCAGGGTTTTGGGATGCAACATTGTGGGTAAGTTGAAATTCCTAAAGGCAAGAGCCACGTGGAGATATTTCGGGTCTTCAGAATTTCAGGAATTCAGGACTCTGGAGAACATGCGTACAATAATAAAAAGGTATGTTCAATGTCGAAGCGTCGAGCATCGAATTCTCCTCCAGTGTCTGTGTTAGATGAGGATAAATACCTGTCATTGGATTGGATGGTGGATAGACCTTCCTTGTGGGAGGTAGGGACCCGAGGATGGTACTAATGATGTGGAGCCATGTGGACCTTAACTAATGATTCTTGAAGAAATTCAGGAGACCATAAATTACAAACTTGAGGTCGAATTAGAGACCTGTAACAATCATTAGAAATTCATGGGTGAGTCGAAGAAGGAGGAAGGCCCCAAAGAGATGATTCGAGATGATTAGAGTAAGAAAAAATTTGATGCCCCATCCCTAGAGAGGGTACTCAAGGGTCAAGTGTGTTACAACACGTATAGATCATAACATGGTTGAAGATATCATCAATGGATGTAGTAATTCAGTTTACTGGAGAATAATGGCCTTTCAAAACTGCCACACAACTATGAAAACTGTCCACTTCTCTCCTCCAAACTCTAATACTCTTATCGCCACATACATAAAAAACCATCTTACATGTTGATTTTTCTACTCTCATCTACCTGGGCTCTCCTATGAGGGAGTCACTCCCAGTCCTACTCTGATACCATGTTGATTTTTCTATATGAAATAATATGTGATATTGATGTATTATTACAATGATGAGTGTTCCATATACAAATAACATATGGTGACCATCCATGAAAGGATGCATCCCTTGAATAATAAATAACTACTTATTTATTATATATATTTATACCTTGTATTATAAATAACATTTCATATATATATATATGGAATAATGTCTTCCTGATGTTTTCCAAACATCAACAATCCCTTTCTCTTCGGCCCCCCCCATCCCCCTCCCACTATCTCTCCTCTATCTCTCCTACAACTACCTGTCTCTCTCTCTAGCCCCCTCTATGTTTTCCTCTCTCTCCCTCTCACACTTACACCCTCTCTCTACTACCCTTATATGCCTTGCTCTCTATCTCCCTCCCACACACAATTTCTACCCCCCTATATGTCCTCTTCTCTCTCCCTCCCACACTTCAGCACACCCACTCTCTACCTCCCCTCTTTGTATTCCTCTCCCTCCCTCCCAAGATATCTCACACACACTTTATATCCTGCATCTATGTCTTCCTCTCTCTCTCTCCCACACTCTCTCTGACACACTTTATCTCCCCCCTCTATGTCTTCATGTCTCTCCCTCCCACACTTTAACAAACTCACTCTCTATCTCCATCCTTTGTCTACCTCTCTCTACCTCCCCTTTTTTTCTACCTATCTCTACTGCCCTTATTTATATACCTCTCTCTTCCTCCCATAGGGAAAATATGCTACAAGGAATGCATTTAAGGAATTCTTTGAAGGTTTGGTTGAATAACAACATGGAGTCAGCATTAAGCCAAATACACAAGGATGATACATGCAATGCGACTAAGTGTGACACGGCAAGACTTCTTCCATGCTATTTTTTATGATCCCAGAGAAGGTAAGCTCAATGGTTTTTCACATTTAAAGAGTCTGAAAATGCTAAAAGAAGACTCCAGGGAGTTCCTTTTTCATAACTAGTCCAGTTGGTTTGAAAAAGGGCTAAAATTATACCAAGAGGACATCTCTTCAAAACCATTTTAATGAGTGTGATATAAATAAGATCCCTCAACTATATTTTCAATTTTAAGGAGTCTAAAAAGAGCTTAACTATGGACTCACAACCTTTTTTCTGAGTTTAGTCTCATTATCTAGAAAAAGTATAAAATATAACTTAGGATAACTCTCCCGAAGAGACACATCTACCGAGGCATACCTTTTTCCTGGACAATATATTGGTCAGAAAAAGGGTTAAACCTATGCCAAATAGATGTTCTTTCTGGACCAATTAAACAGTGTGAAAGTAACAAGGTCACTCAATGATATTTTCATATTTAGGGAGTCTGAAAAGAGCTTAACTGTATACTCTGAGGGGGTTCCTTTTTCATAAGTAATCTTTGAGTCCCAAAAAAGAGATAAACCAAAACCAAGGAGAATGTCCCTTTTTTGAAAATTTAGTCCCTCAAGCCCGAAAAAGGGTTAAATTTATGCCTTAGAATACTCTCCTACTGAACCAAATCTCCTATGGCATACCTTTATTCGTGAATTAACCGTCCGAACCGAAAAAGGGGTAAACTACAATCCGACAGATATGCATTTAAATTTTAGTTTGGAGAGCATGAAGGACAACAGGATCACTCGACAATAAATTTTAGAGCGTCTAAAAAGGGCTTACAAAAGACTCTAGGGGGGATTATTTTCATAAGTAATCCAAATGAGACCGAAAATAATAAATAATCTCTCATTAGATGTTTCTTTCAAATTTTAAGTGAGCTTGAAAGACAACAAACCATACTCTTAGGGAGTCGTTTGGGTTAACATAAACAAATGAAGAAGAATGATGCTTCAATATATATCCATGGCAGAACTAAAAGGACTCATGTGCCTATGAAGTACTTCATCATGGGAACCAAAAGGAAAAAAAGGCTCTAACTAGGATTCCCATGGAAGGAAGGCTCTACCACATAAAGTATGACACACTTATCAACAAGGAAGGTTAGTGTTTCAATTCAATGGGATCAATCCTAAGGCCAAAAGAACGAGGAAATGGATATTACAAAATGAAAATAGGGAAAAAACCTAACCTATATGCCAGTTTGAAGGTCAATACATGTCAGAACGGATCGATACAATGAACAAATGTCAAAGAAAAAAATGTCTCCAAGATCCTACATATAAGGGCAATAACACTCATCCTGAAGTTAATAGATCTAAATAGATAGAAACTTTGGAAAAAAAGAGGTGTTGTTGAATACAAAAATTGAAAACATCATACCTACACTGTACAATTTGTATAAGATACCTCACATCCTTATGGATCATGCATGGTAGTAGTTCAGGTAAGGCTTGTTGCTAAGCTCTGACCAAGAGCCTCTTTGATAGTCAACCTAAAAAGTCTCCTAAAAGGGAATACACAATAAAACATGGCATAATTCTTCCCATGATATATAAACCGTATTCATGACTTCAAGGATATCCTCATTCAAAGGAAATTCAAAATCCAAGAAATCACATGAATGATAAAGGTCGATAGTCCCAAATGGAAAAGTAAACTGATCATATTCCATATGATGATGGAGGTTTCGACCAGGATTGGCAGAGTCTATCAGTAAAGAATTACAATCACGAGGGCTTCAGGATCTACAAACAACGATGTCAAAGTCAAAAGGAGACTCAAGACTACTCATACCAAGAGGGCAAAGCAAGGGCTCCCATGTCCCCATTGGATAAAAATACTTATCAATTGTTGAGGCCATCTCTCGAGAAGGAAAACATGATTGCACAGGTTCCTTCTCAGAATAAATTGAACATTAGAGATAAGACATCACATAATTAACCCGTGGCAGGGTAGCGTCTACATGAAAACTAGGAACATATAAAGAGGCATCATGAACTAACGCCAAATTAGGATGGTGATTATCAGATGCTAGTTGGTCAATAGTGATAATTCTTCCATTATGAGGGAAATGCATCACTCAGAAGAGCGTAGAAACCACAACATTCATACCATATACATAATCACGCTCGAGACACATATTGAAATCTAACAGGCCTTTCACCACTATAACATCGACATGTACATTCTTCCCACCTAACGAGATAGGTAACTAAGGAAGAACCCCCAAATATTCACTAAGACATCTGTCAAAATCCAACAAATCAAGACATAAGATTGGGAGAACCCAAATCTTGCCGAGCTGAGGAGGATAAATACTTGTGAAGCCTCCTTCATCCACAATACATTGGTAAATGTGTTTTTAATTAACTTCAACCCTTATTTGAAAGGGTGTTGAAAAAGTAAGACGAGGCTCAACAAAGTCATTCCAATCAAAGGAAACCATCCTAAGACTTGGAGGGGGTGTTCACGAAGTGATAAAAATTCCTCCTTGTTATGAAAGTACTAAATTGGAAATGCTAAAAACATCGTTGGTAGACACATCACTCCCCATAAGAAGAGTGGGATCAAAAACATATTGCATCGACGTAACCACTTTGGTAGACTCAAAACTCTCCAAGAGAAGAGTGGGATCGATCGAATATTGCATCGATGTGACCACTTTGGTAGAATCAACACTCTCCAAGAGAATAGTGGGATTAGTCTAAGATTACATCAGTGTGACCACTTCCTCAACCACTGGATGAATAGGATGTGACACACCATGGTCTGAAGGTGCATCACCCCCAAAATACGAGTGGGATCAACCGAATATTGCATCGTCATTACCACTTATTCAACCACTGGTTGAATAGACTGTGAGACAACATGATATAAAGGTGCATCACCCCCCAAAAGATGAGTGGGATCAAATGAATATTGCATAGACATGACCACTTCCTCAACCATTGGCTAAATAGGTTGTGAGACAAAATGGTATGAAGGCACATAAACCTCTAAAAAAGGAGTGGGATTAGCCGAATATTGCATCGACGTTACCACTTACTCAACCATTGGTTGAATAGACTGCGAGACAACATGGTCTAAAGGTGCATTGCCCCACAAAAGTGGATTGGGATCGACCGAAGATTGCATTGGCACAACCACTTCCTCAACCACTGTCTTAATAGGTTGTGATAAAAAATGGTCTGAAGGTACATCACCCCCCAAAAAAGGTGTGGTAATGGCAAAATATTGCATCAATACGACCACTTTCTCAACTACTAGCTGAATAGGCTGTGAGAAAACATCAGAAGAATCAAAATCAGAAGAGCTTACAGATAGGGACCACAATCTTCGTGACTCTAGAAAGACATGGTATAAATGAGTAAGGTGATATCCCTTAAAAATATTACAAGGGAACTTAGGCCTATGTCCTATCCATCTAATCAATGCCCCCAACATGATTGGAAGTGGTTGGTTTCTTGTCCCCAACATGACTAGCAAATTTTGTTGACATATCACTTGTATGACTCGCATTGACGAGACTCGTGCCCCCAAAATGACTTGCATTGGTCGGTTTCCCATGTCCAACATGAATTGCAGAGGTTAGTTATTGGTCAATAACATGACTCACAGAGGTTATAGACCTATTGCCAGTATGACTATCAGTGAATGCAATTTTTACCCTAGCATGACTTGTAGAGTATGGGTGGTGGTCCTCAACATGAATCACAAAGGTTGTTGACCTATTTCCAACATGACTAGAATAGGTTGGTTGTTTTCCCCCAACATGACTTGTAGAGGCAGGGTGTTGGTCTTCAACATGATTTTCAGAAGTCGATGACCTATCTGCAACATGACTTGCAGAGGTTGGTGATTTCTTCTTCCTATTCTTCCTTTTTATATTTCATTTACACTTTCAATTACTAGTAGTTATAATTTCACCAAAGAAGGCAGAAGGAGGAGGAGAAGATTTTTTTTACGAAGAAAGATCAACATGATTCCGATGACATAAGGTGCTTAACTGAGAAGTGTTAAGAACATTCAATACATTTGGAATGGTACCCAACCAAACCGGTAGTCCCACATTCAACCCATGAATGTACAACATGGCCATCAAAGGGACACCAACATTTACAAAGAAATAAAAAGCACAAGAATCCCCTTGCAAAGGGTTTCCTTGGTTGGTATCATAAGTAACCTTTTCCATGAATATATTATGCATAGGTTCTCCCCTTGTGAGATCATTCAAGATCATAAAATTCTCACGCACTAACTCAGGAGAAACTATGTTATAAAAAATAATTCCTATAAAGAGGTGGCTCCACGTTTCTAAGCGGAAGACTGAAAATTCCTCATGACCAATGGAGTGGGAGATCTACCACCATTTTTTAGAGACCAAAAGAAATGACTGACTAAATCACTATGGAAAAATAGAGAGCATAGAGCACACTAATAAGAAGAAAAACCTAAAAATATACAAGCCAAACAAATGACCTTTTTGAGTACTTTCAACCAAAGTAGAGGAAGTATTGATCGTACAAAGCATTCAAAAAGAAGAAGGAATGTCCAGGAGAAGAATTTACCATGACCTCTGACCAACAGTCCTCATAGTCACCTATGTGTCAACCTATATAATGGAAACCAGGCCACCAACTTGTAATCAACAACTAGGGGGGTACAATTGATATTTGGGTGAGTTTATGGGAAGGGTAACTAAGCCCAAATATCCTCTTGAGGCTTGAAATGCAAAAGGGCTAGAATCACTCTTAGAGTAACTTGGACAGATCCAAGTGTCTCATAGTTCTAACACAAGTCAGGCTAGTAATTCTACGGGAATCACTCCCAATACACACTCTCCCAAACACTTTTTCAGGATCAAGAGTGGATATCTCCATCACCTTCCTCCACATGACCTCATGTTTGACTCCTTTGTTAGAGGAGATTCCCAGATTAAGTAATTACAAGGTGTATTTTTCACACCCTAGCACAGAAACCTTAGTTAAGTTTTGGTTGGACTTGGAGAGCTTACCTCTCCACACCTGATCCAAGGCCCTAGCCTAAGCTATTGGTGAACCCTAGAAAAAGTGTTACTAATATATGTTAGATTAGCTCATTTATTTTAGAGGCTTTTCTTACTGAAGGAACAAAAGTACAACTGATGTTGTTTGAGACTCTTGCAAAAACGAAACTTATAAGAACACTGGAAAAAAAATTACAATAATCCTTCAAATGAAAAGGAGTTCCAAGAAATAAAATTCATGAAAAATCCTTCAAGCATAAAGATACAATTGTTTCTCCTTTCTATGGAAAATGCACAATGCAACTTTCGAGTGAAACAAAAGAGAAAATGAAAGGATTTTATTTTTTATTTTTCTTTTGAAATTCTTTTAAGATGATCAGAAAACACAACCCTATGTGAATTCTTTCTATTTTTCAAATAACAATGCAAATAAAATGCAAAGAAAGAAAGATACCTAAAAAACTAGTTTTTTTTTTCATCCAATCAAAGAAGAACTAACAAAAGATGCAACTCATTTTTATTAAAATTCAAGATAAAAATTATTAAGAAAAAAATTCTTGGAAACACAGAGAGACAAGAGGGTTTATTTTTATTTCATGAACAATCTCAACCTGCAAACTATCCAAACCCCAAACAACAGAAGCTTCCAGAACTCAGGAAGACTTAGGAACCACAAGTTTCTTGTAGGAAAAAGGAAAGTCTTTGGAAAATTCTCCAAATCAATAGAGACGCATGTTGTGCATGGACAACCTACGTATGTAAATGGGATGCATGTATGCATGTTTTATAAAGAACAAGACGTGTACACCTCTATAAATTTTCAAACAAAAAAAAAGAAAACGTTTGGACATACAACTTGGGCAAGGGAAGTTGGTAGGCACTTGGAAGGTGACCAGAGACCCATCCTGACTCATAAGCCTCATAAAAATTAGAAAGAAAATAAAAAAAAAATCTAACCAAGATCTCCCACTAAGACACTAGAGAGACTCCCTAATGGAGTCAACAATTCAGTTGCGAGGAAAATCCCCCTATATTGGGTTGAGGTACATGAAAAGCACTAACTTCCATTAAAATACAGTTATATTCTTAAGCTACACCAAAATATATAAACTGAATGAAAATAGATAGGAACAAAGGCCATTAGGTGTACCTTTGGTCCTTGTGACTGGTGTAGACCTCTTTCTCCTTTGTATCTTCCTATATTGTTGGTCTCCTCCCAAATCTGACCTACAAAAATATTAGGAAAACAATGATACAATATATATGATCTCTACTTATCACTTTCAATGTTCGTATATATATATATATATATATATATATATATATATATATATATATATCAAATGAAATCAAATAGGAACAATGATTGAGACATGAAATAACTCTTTTATTCAATACAAAGATCAGAAAGATTACAACCTTCATCAGAAAATGCTCCACGAACCAGATCTGGTCTCCTCTATCATGGTTCCAAATGCTACAATCCCATGAAAACTTCTCACAACCAACTTATCTCTTGGAAAATGGGAAAGGGTTGTATTAGGAGAAAGGGCTTGAGGGAAAACTCAGAAAAGGATGCAAAGCTTGGGTTAGAAAAGGGAAGGGATTTTGGCAGCATTTACTTGTTCTCTTGCTTGTTTTTGAAATGAGACCTGAAGACCTCTTTTTATATGAGAAAAATATGTTCATTTAGTTTGGGGATGGGATACAATGGGAAAAATGGTTGGGAAACTGTCAATATCCTATAAACTCCACTGAATTCCTTTCAATTTAATATTTTTTGCAATTTTTGGAGGTAAAAGCAGGTTGTCTAGTATGCACCTCGTGTATGTATGTGGGTTGTCTAGTATGAAGCATGCATGTGTACACATAATATAGTTCAGCAGTGCACATAAATCTTTGAAAACATAGTTTTTTAAGAGGAGGCCTCAAAAGTATTTTTGGAAAAACATGTAAGTGGAAAGGCCAATGCCATGTATGCATAGGTAGGGAGTTTTTGGACTATAAAAATGCCTTATGTTTCCATGTCATGCCTTTCCATGCAATGTCTTTCCTTTCCTTTCCATGCCATGCAATGCGATGGCATGACTTTCCTTTTCATGTCTTTCCTTTTCTTGCCTTTCCAATCCATTCCTTATCTTGTCATGTCATACCATACCATGCCTTTTCATTCCTTGCCTTAGTATTCCATGTCTTTCCTTTCCATGCCATGTCTTCCCTTTCCATGCCATGCCATGTTAATTCATGGCATACTTTGTCTTTCCATGCCATTCCTTTCCTTTCCTTGAAAAGGCATGCCTTGCCTTGCCAAGCTAGGCCTTGCCTTGTCATGTCATACCATACAAGGTCTTTCCATGACTTGCCTTACTATACCAAGCCTTTCCTTTCCATTCCATCTCTTACCTTTCCATGCCATGCCATGCCAAGTCATGGCATGCCTTGCCTTGAAAATCCATGCCTCACCTTGCCATGCCATGCCATGCATCGTTATGCCTTTCCTTTCCATGCCATGCCATGCCTTTCCTTACCATTCCATTACTTTCCTTTCCCTACCTGGCCATGCCAAGTCATTCAATGGCACGACTTTCCTTATAATGCCTTTCCTTGCATTTCCTTTCCATGCCACGCCATAGCTTTTGTCTCCATGACATGCCATGCCTTTCCATATCTATCCTTAAAATGTGTTAAATTTTCAAACATATGTAATAAGCACTGAGCAAAACCCTAGTTCAGAAATCCTCCATCAAACGGTTTTCCTAGTAATGAAATGAAAATAGAGGGGCATCACTAGCTGAAACTCGGTGCCTTGGACCCAATGAAATTGACAGTTCATCCATCCTAGTATCAATTTGATTTTTATCATGAAACTAAAAGGAAAATACCCTCTAGTGAAGGTTTTTGCAGACGCCCCTATTAAAATAGCCCAAAAATCCATTTATAGCGGAGTATACTAGCAGAGGTGAGTGAACAAGGGTTTTAGAGGATGTTTTTATACAGTTTTTTTGTAAGTATATAATGCATCAATGTGTTCTATATAACTAATGAACCGTAGTAGGGTTATTTAAAACAAAAAAAAAATACTTCGGTGTGCTACATAAATAATGACGCACCAGGGCAAACAGTTGCTCTAAAAAATTATGCACCATGGTAGTGTTATTTTTAAAATTTTTATATATGAAGGTGTGCTACTTAAAAAATTGCACCGATGTGGAATGATTTTCCCCAAACAATAGCACACTATGGAAAGGTTTTCAAAAAAATACTCAGTTTCACTACGTAAATAACGACGCACCAGTGCAACTAGTTATTGAATGCACCATAAAAGGGTTTAATTTTAAAAAATTACATGCCATATTCTTAATCATTTAGAAACATTAGTCGAGAGAGAAGCATAAGAAGGAAGAGAAGTGGGTTGAAATGTACAATGTTGTGTGATATTTGGAGGTGAGTGAGAGGGAGAGGGATTTGTTTCTTGGGCATTTCTATGAATTTTTCTATCTTTATTTCATCTATAAAGACTTGAGTCTAAAGTATAGGCATTTCAGCTATAAAGACTTGAGTCTAAAGTATGGGTAGTCTCTCAAAATTCTAAACCATAATCATCTCAATCATGTTGTAGACTCAAGTATTTGGTGAATTCCCAACTAACGAGTTGTCTAGGAAAATTCTAATCTATATTAGTTGTTAATTCACAATTATGTGTGACTAGGATAACTATTTGATTTCTTATGACCATTTGGATCTCCCTTTCCATATCACCATCATGATCATCAATGATTATAACCTTTTGTGATCTCAATGTCAA
Source organism: Picea engelmannii (assembly GCA_009831015.1). Taxonomy (NCBI): domain Eukaryota; kingdom Viridiplantae; phylum Streptophyta; class Pinopsida; order Pinales; family Pinaceae; genus Picea; species Picea engelmannii. The sequence continues at coordinate 587,770 of ML782065.1, read as the reverse complement.
TGATCATAACCAGTTTGCATGATCGTCAATGATCATAACATGTGTGATCTCATCGCCAATGATCATAACTTGCGTGATCTCATCATCAATGATAATAAATTGCATGATCTCTTTGTCAATGATCATAACCCGCATGATCTCTTTGTCAATGATAATAACCTTGATCTCATTTTCAATTATGATAACCATCTCTCAAAATCCTAAACTATAATAATTGCTCGTTTATAATATAGTTGGGAGTTCACAAAAACCTTGAGTGTACAACATGATCAGTGTAGAAAAATTCTAATCTATATTACTCACAAATAAAATTTTTGATAACTTTTAAATAAGAATGGTGTGTATATTTAAAATACAATAAAATGATGCATTTATAAAACACCAATTCAATGGGGCATTGCATCAATAACTCCACCATGAAATGATTGAATAAAACAAATACGCACCATCATAGGATTGTTTTGAAAAATATATTCTAGTGCGCTTCATGGTAAACTGACACAACTGTAAACAAACGTGCTCTTTTGGGATGCATGGTGATAGGTTTATTTTAAAAATATATGATCTGGTGCACTTGTTAAAACCAGATGCACCAGTGTCTCTAATACTAGATTACATCGTGACATGGTTAAATAAAAACATTTACCCATCATTGTAGGATTATTTAAAAAAAACTATTTGTCGATGGACTCTTTAGTATACTGACACACCGAGGGGCACCATTTTTCCAAAGGGATCATTGTAATAGGGTTATTTAAAAAAAAAAAATCGGTGTCCTATGTAACATCAGACGAACTGGTGCATCAGATAATATATACATTGGTGCACTCGATAATAACTGGATGCACAGTGTGCACCATATTTGGGTTATTTGTAAAAAATATTATTCGTTGTACTATGTAAATATTATAGTACCAATGCTTCATTCATTGAGTGCACTAGAACATGGTTTGATAAAAAAAACATTTACCAGTCGTAAAATTCATTTTTACCATTTTTAGTGTTGTAGAACTCAAAAGCATCGGTGCCACTTTTTCCTCTCTGAATCACCCTATCGTGGATGCTTCCCTTTCTTTCATTCCTTTGGTCAATTGTTGTGTGTGTGGATTTTGAATGTTTCCAAATGGTGGGAAAAATTATTTTCTTTTACTATGTGCCAACCATGCCTCCCCGATGACAAAATGTCGAGGTAATATATTTGTTTTTTATAAATTATGTTTTCAACGGATTAAATTTTAAAATTGAGTTATTTTTTCACTGTTAAAAAAAATAAAATTGTGTGGTGCATTCGAGATGTTCAACTCACACCGAATTCGATGCCCCCTGTAAATTTATAGGGTGCACCAAAACATAATGTTAAATTCCTCGGTGGTGCATAGGTAAAGAGGAACTCATTGGTGCATTTGTTTGTCAACGCACCATGTGAAATTATTTATCTATTCGACGGTGCGTCTTAGTACCTCTAACACACCAGTCTCTTAAGGTACATGATGCACCATGTGAATCCAAAATATTATTTTGCGCGGTGTGTTATTAAGCGTTTGCATTGTTCCATTCATGTTTACAAACACATTGTTTTAAAAAATTGGCATTTTGTCACGGTGTGCCCTATAAATTCTCTGTGTGAACCTTCAGTGTTGTGAGTCGAATCAATTCAATTCACTACTTGAAACAATTAGATAACAAATTTCAAAGTTTCGTACTTGTCATTTTAAAAAAATTGGTGGGGTGGCATGTCTCCATTACCGAAACAAACCAGTGCATTTAAGGAACGTGTATGCATCACCTTAACTAATTTAAAAAAAAATGTTTTACTATGCATTAAGATTTTAATTTTTTTTTATTTTAAGTGGCACGTAGGGTAGTCATAACACACTGGTGGGGCATTGCATCAATGTTAAAACATTGGTGGGTATGTGTGTCTCCATTACTTAAATGAAGTGGGGCATATAGGGAATGTATACACATCTCCTTAACTAATTTAAAAAAAATTCTTTTACAGTGCATTAGGATTTTAATTTGTTTTTATTTTAAGCAGTGCGTAGGATAACCATAACAAACTAAGGAACATGTTTACCTGACCGCACCAATACAATAAGGCTCTAAAATGTATCACATAACATAGTATAACAAATTTTATATGTTTTGTTAGTTTTCACTAGCGCACCGTCGGTGATGCTCACAAGTTATGTACGCATCGTGGACGGTGCTTGACTATTTTTCTAGTGCACTGGTTATGACATTTACTTATGTTTTTGAAGGAAGTTATTTTTTCGTATTTATAATACAATTTCTCATTTAGTAGATTTTTTTTTATGTTTCATGTATGAGTGAGGCTGATTTATTTCATATGTTCACCATGCAGAGACATGAACAGAGAGAGAAACAACAACAACAAGAGAAGAGGGTGGACCTGTACAATGTTGTACGAGAATGGGAGGTGAGGGAGAGGGAGAGAGATTTGTACCCTTGCACTATTACTGCAGTGACTCATGTTCTCTTAAGGAATGCATGCCTCCTTAAGTACTATGATGAGGTTACATCCATTAAGGGGCACTTTGGGTTGTCGGTGCATATGATCCGTCGATGGGATGTCCTTCAAAAGGATTTTCGTGTGTGTCTGGATCAGTGGTACCATCCCACATAGGAGGATATTTACCTTATCACTGGTCTATCCAGGAGAGGGGAGGATTTTCCCCATTTCCTAGATGTCTGAGTAGGTGTTGCAACTAAGAGTTAGCTCATGTACTCTTATTGATATATTGGGGTTGATGTACTATCCCCAACAGATTTTGAGGTGTCTGGTGGACAACTACAGATCACCTCTTTTGGTGCAAAGGATATTAGACCCCTCTCATTAATAATGAAGACTATATCACACTTTACCAGTGATGGGAAGCACATTAGTTCGTCATGGTTCTGTGTCCTTACGTGGGTTTGGATTGGCGAGGATTATTTAAAATCCTCTTCACCCCAGATGAGCCACCATATGATAGAGGTAATATTAGTGTTTTGTTTAAATTAATCTAGTTTCATTTTATTGTCTTGCCTAACTAGAATAAAATTAATTCTAACATGTTATTTAACTAGTTTTTATTAAATTGTTTAAGAAACCATCTAATTATTATTGTGTACTATATATTTTTCAAATATTGGCACTTTAATTAGGGATGTGCCTCCTCCCCCAACATATTACGATGAGGATATGATGCATGAGGCCACAATGGGTCAGGGTCCTTGGTTACATATTCCCGGAGGTATGTGCCATAGCCCAGATACGCCATTTAGGTTGGATTTGGGAGACCGACTCTGTGGAATTTTGATTGTGGTGGGAGTCTACCCTATGTTGATGCGAGACATCAGGGAAGATCATATGCTCTTGGATATTTGGAGGGAGATGTCAGATGATTTTATGCCTCTTATGTGTCATATCGTCAGAGCTACCAAGATACTAGTAGTAAGGAGGGATCCTGATGATAGGAACAACTCACCTTCTGGTACGGCTCTTTCATCCAATATCCCATCAATTGATGAGGGTGGTTGTGATCCCTCTCCACATCCTCCTGTTGATAAGGCAACACATATTCTTCCTCCTACTCTTTCACTTCACCTAGATGAGTAGGCAGGACCTATTCCTCCACCACTTATTTCTGGTCGGAGAGTCGACCAACCACTTCCTCCTGACCATCCTTCATCTTCTACTACAAACCAAGCCCCCACTATTGTTGTAGATATGTAGATTATCCCATCGTCTAGACCAGATATGTTATAACAACTATTTAATTTTTTCAT
>ML782065.1:534597-549660 GCA_009831015.1 Picea engelmannii | reverse complement strand
AAAAAAAAAAAAAAAAAAAGTAGATATATATAACACTTTGCACCCGTCATTTGGATGGTAGTCGTGATATGGGGGAAGGAGTTATTACACTAAGGACGAGAGCTATCCGCTCAAGGTCCATTTGCAATATACAAGTGCACCTCATCTTAAATGGCTCATTTAAGATCACACAACAGCTTCCAAGGCAATTTCAAAATTTGTGCTGGCATATCCAGCTGTATTTCGCTTCTGCGCTGGCTCGCTTGTCGTGTTGGTGATGCTCCTGCATCATTAGAATTGGGATACCAAGATTGATATAGAGTTTTGGCTCTACCTTGCGAGGCAAGCTTGGAGCTAGAGTAATTTTGGTTTGTGTTTGATTGGCCCTTTTGCGGCTCGGGGGGCTAAGGGGGAAGAAGAGTACCCCTAGTGTTGGTTGGGAGGTACCGATGAAGTCTCAATGATTAACAAGCAGGAGAAAGGGAGGAGCACATTTTTCTGAAGGACATCCTCAATCATTCACACTTATTGGTCACATTATTTTATTGTTGGATTTTGTTTTGTAATAGAAACTAATTTTTATATTTCGGTTGCTTGTAATGAGGCTGATTTTGATTTGTGGTATGTTTTATTTTTCTGCGTATATATGATCATGCTATACATAAATGGAAGTGTTATTATGTTATAGTTTAATCATCTCTTGATGCAGTACACTATGAAATGAATATTTATTGTTGATTTTTATTAAGATTTAATCATAGATCCTAAATATAGAGTAGATATGTATTCCTTCAAGAATATTGCATGTCTAGAAATAATTATGGTTATAGCATTTTCCAAGAATGAATTTCATAGTTGATCAACACATCTTTATTTGTTTTATGAACTTTAAAGAGTTGAAGTTCACTGTCATATTTGGATGGCAGGAACAATATCTTAATCTCTTTTGAATGCTTCCTGAAATTATATATAACCCAGAATTTAAGTTTTATTTGACTATCAAATTAAATTACAGTCTGTAATTTTGAGGCCCATTTGTTGTTGTCATTTAAAATTTTAAATCTCATTTGTAGGAACCCTTTAGTCAGAATATCTTTATGTAGTTATTGAATGCATGTTAGATCCTATTCGCATCCTAATTGTGATACAATTGTTCTTAATCCTAGACCATTATTGGGATTACTTTTATGTTTCCACTTAATGAAAAAAGTTATATATATATATATATATATATATTATAATCTAGTTGATTTCTCGATTTTCTTTTGATATTATATGCTCGATTTTTATGTTGTTTGCAATACCTCAATCCTAATATTAATTATTTTGAAGGATTAGAATGAATGAAAAGAAAAAATAAACTATAAATTTTAGCTATGTAAAACAACTGATCATCATGCAAATCTAGGGTGACATCCCTATTCCTTCAAGTAAATTAATACAACGAATTTTCTAGTGCCTCTTGGAAGCTACCAATTTAATTACAACCTAGGATTTGCGATTTTTCCTTTTCATTGCTTCCGTAACTGCAATATGGGAAATTCATTTATTTTGTTAGGATTTAATTCGAGAATGAAATTGGGGGCTATAACCATAGCTTGAGCTCCTGAGTGTCCTTGCAATTATTTACTAATAATTCATTAAATTTTAATTGCTTCCAAAATCTAGTCACTGCCTGTAATTTTTAAATTCGAATTTATCAAAAATTTAGTTATGTTTCAAGGGTCGGATCAGGGGCTGTATTGGGTGCCAGATCAGGTGTAGGATTAATTTTCATATGGTATCATCCGTATTGAAATTAACAACATTAGTTAAGTTGTTTGTCTCTAGTTTTCCCATTTCCATTTAATTGTTTTGTATTGATTTTCCATGTTTTAAAATAGTGGTAACATTCATAGAGTTAACACCAAGAAGGGTGATTTTTGTAATTTTTTGATTGAATTGATGTATACACATTCACTCACCTCTTACATGTCCTTGCCACTTCTTGATAGACCCTTCATCAAATTTATTGTCCCTTCCTTTAAGACTATAATTAATAAAATTGCTTTTGCTGCACGTTGAATTAAATTTAAATTATGAGAAATTAGTGCAAAATCCAGGACCGGATTAAGTGTCAGAGTAAGTGTCAGATTGAGGTCTAGATTGAGTGTTGGATTAATGTAATAAATGAGTTCTAGATGGGGATTCATTTTGGAATTGTCCCTCCTTATGTATTGACACATATTATGTTCACATGTTTATTGCCACGTTAATGGCAGCCTCACGTTTAATTTTTACAGTCTAATTTTATCCTTGGTTCAGTGATGGGTAGTTTGCAAAGGTTAATTTCAGTCGGAGCACTTTCCTACTAAAATTATAGAACTAAGAAATTGTGGTCAATTCTTTCTTATTATAAACAATGATTTCAAAGTGACCGGTTAATTGCCTTTTATTTCACAACTCATGTTGGAGTTCTTTTTCACTATCTTTAAGGTTAAATTTTGTTTTATCAGAAATTTTACTGTGTCAAGTTCTAGAACAAGTGTTGGATCAAGTTTCATATCAAGTTATGTATCAAGTATCATATCAAGTTCTGTATCAAGTGCCAGATCAAGGGCCAGATTAGATTTCTAGAGCTTTGTTGGTTACTTTGAAACGAAGTTGTGAAGTGTTTAATTTTATTTTAATCTCCTTATATATATAAGACATGTAAGTTAGTATGTGAAACCTATGTAGTTCTAAAATATAAGAGATCTTCTTTAGTTCCTTTAAATGAATATGAGAAAAATCGGTTTGAATTTTCATATATATATATTACTATTTATGATTGATCATCTTAGCTTTTATACATGGATTGAAGGTTGGTGTAATTCCTTATTATTGTTCAATATGATGTTGACCTTCCTTAATAATTTTAATTGTGTATGTAATATAAGGGAGCATTGATTTGGATAGGTAAAGTAGCATTTGAATCTACCCATTGCTCAATAATATTTTAAATCTTCTCATGGTTATTTAAATGGTATGCATGCATATTGAATGCTTATTATTGATAATTATGATTGAATTCTTATAGTTAAAAAGGTTACTTCAGGTGGTATTGAAGTCCATATGTGGTGCTTGAGGAAGGCATTAAATATTCCTATGGGAATTTATGATTGGATGTATATCTAGTATCTAAAGTACTTATGAATTTTTAATTAAGATATATGGTGTTAGTAAGGTACATGGTTGAGTTACATAGGAGTTGTATTTATTGCAAATGGTGAAAACTTGATTTGATTCTTGACCTAGACTAAGCCGAACTTGAAAATATACTAATGAATATTGAATTAGATATTTGTTCACTCCTAATATTGTGCTTATGCTAATGGGGCTCTTATTAATCTTTATGTATTAATTTCTTATTCGAAATTGCACTTAAGCATTGCTTGAAAAATTAATTAAGTAGAGTAAATTATAATTTCCCTATGATGAAATTGATGGTTAAGCATGTTGATAATTCTAGTTTTGAATAGAAATGTATGATTGAATTAATAGGAAATATATACTTCATTGTTCCTCCGAAAATTTGCTAGTCCTGAGACCTTAAGTAGTCAAAATAAATCAGATGAATCCTGGACTTGAGAGTTGCTTATGTGTCTTGGAGGTCCTTACCATGCAGGATAAGTTGGGCGAGTAGTTCCCTTATGTTATCATTCTATGTTATGGTTGATTGAATAATAGTGATGTTTCTTTCAGATTGATTGTGATGAAATTGATAAAGTATTTATTAATTTATGTCATGGTGCATGTCCCTTGTACTAACGATTGTTTCAATTTTATTTTTTACCTATTTTTACATAACTGATTGTTTTTGTAACGAAGGGATGTTACATATGGTATTAGAGCATGTTCAAGCCTATGACATTGGACTATTACGCCTTCCATTGTATTAGACAAATGTTTAAAATCACATCACTAATAAATTTTTAAATTTTCCATGCAACAATCATGGTTATAGGACATCATATGAGTAGGTGTCACGGTCCAAGGAGACACGGTATCCCTCCTTTGAGTGTATCCAAACCAAAGGAATATAATCCTACAAAGGATGGGAAAACTATTGACGAGGAGCACGTCGATGTGGGAATTATTGTAAGGATGATGAGATCCTTTCATAGGATGTTAGAGGATTTGATCAGTCATCCTTATCAGAATGAGGAAAAGACATCTGGCCCCAATAAGGGTTCATATTTCCCTCTAGTAGTTAGTAGTAGGGTACTGAGGGACCTCGAAAAAGTCAAGTTTCCAAGCTCACGAGTGCCACACATGACTCATCCACCAAGGCATGGTTGGAGAACATGGTGATGTGCTTCACACTTTGTGATTACACCTCCAACATGAAAGTCCACATGGCGGTCTTTCAATTGAAGGGGAGTTCTTCTCTATGGTGGAAGATGCTCCTACATCAACTAGACATGGTCGTCAAGGATGTTTCATGAGATTTGTTCGAGGAACGGTTTCGAGAGATGTACTTGTTTGATGAATTCATTAAGTGCCAACTTAATGAGTTCAATGCCTTATGACAATGTGGTCTTGTGGTTCTAGTGTATGATTCCAGGTTCATGGAACTACTTATACATGCTCCACATCTAAAAACATAAAATTTAAAGGTCAACAAGTTTTTTTCATCCTCATATTCAATATTCAAGCAAAAGTGAGGATCCTAATGCCTCAAATGTTACACGATGTAGTTCAGAAGGTCCTCATAGTGGAGGAAGAGTTGAACAATAGGGGAAGGATTTTTTATTATAGTATAAACTTGGGATATTTTGTAATAAAGGTATACCTTATCCCCTAATCTTAGGATCATATGACGTAATGACTCGCTTGGACTGGAAAAACTGGCATGATGCAATAATTAACTATGAATGAAACTATAAGTTTGACATATGAATTGGGGAAGCATAAGGTGATTGAAGAAAGAAACCAAGTAGTGACCTTGAGATCTATATTCTTCCCTATAGCTACAGAAGAGTATGCGCAAGGGATGCTACCTATATGAAATCTTAGAGATAAACAAAAAGAGAGAGGCTAAAGGATTATAAAAATTTCTTGTAGTGAAAGAGTTTGCAGACATGATTCAATAAGAGTTACCAGGTTTACTGCCCCAAAGAGAGTTGGAGTTTACAATATACTTGAAGCCTGGAACTGAATACATAGTGAGAACACCATATCGGATGTCAACACCTACGTTTCAGGAGTTGAAAATGAAATTGAATAAATTATTTGACAAGGGACTCATACATCCAAGTGTGTCATCGTGACGTGTGCCAATGATTTTTGTAAGGAAGAAGGATGGATCTTGGAGGATTTGTATTTATTACCATTAATTGAACTAAGAACCAATCGAGAACCAGTATTTGTTACAAATAATAAAAGATTTGTTGGATAAGATGAAAGGAGCGATTGTTTTTTCAAAGATTGACTTGAGATCAAGACATCACAAGTTATAGATGAAAGAGGAAGATATCCCTAAACCACATTTAAGACGAGATTTAAACACTATGAGTTTATAGTTTAAAGGTTAATATTTAAAAACTCCCCGAGGGTATTCATGATTTTCATTAATGGGGTATTTCGCAAATAATTGGAAAAGTTTGTTCAAGTATTCATTGATTCCATATTGATTTATTCTTGGACAAATGAAGAACATGACGAACATTTAAAATTGGTACAACAATATTTACGAGAAAACAAATTATATGGGAAACTGTCAAAATGTTCTTTTTACCGATCGAAGATTCATTATTTGGAACATATCATAAATAGTAAAGGTATCGTTGTGGATCCAATGAAGGTAAATGTTATTATGGGATGTACTGCACCAACAAATGTACAAGAAGTATGTATCTTTATGGGTTTAGTAGATTTCTATCTTTAGGCGGAGTTTTGATGCAATATGGTCGAGTGATCACTTACATTTCAAGGAAATTGAGAAAGCATGAGGAGAACTATGCAACACATGACTTGGAGTTATTGGAAATTGTATATTCCTCAATATTTTGGAGACACTATCTGATTGGATGGAAATTCAAACTAAAGACAGATCACTATGGACTAAAGCATATTTACACAAAGTGACTTGAACGCACAACAAAGGTGTTGGTAATAGCTACTTAGCGAATATGACTTCGATATTACTTACATAAAAGGTACGGTGAACAAAATGGTAGACGCATTTAGTCAAAGACCATGCATATTCTCGATAATACCTCTTAAGAAGAATCTTCGAGAAAATATTCTAACTATACAAACCGACGATGGCTGGTATAAAGAGGTTAAGGAAAATATTGCACAAGATACCATGATGGTACCAAAATTTGAAGGCTATTATTTAGATAACGATGGATTGTTGATATTTAACATAATGATTTACATACCGCCTAACGATGAATTGAGAAATTTGATCTTAAGCAAAGCTCATAGAGAAGTGTACATGGATTCTTTGTGTTGGAGTTACCTCACACACACCTAGGATTTATTTTTCCTAAGGTTATTCCTTGTTTATTATTCATAATTAGTCATTATATACTCTCCTATATTTTAGGGGAGAATATTCCATGTGGAGAATATTCTCTTTCAGTTGACACTTCAGTTTGACTAGTTGAGTTGATTTTAGATGTTGCATTGGGATCATCACCATGCAACATTGGGATCATCACTAGGCTAATTAGACCTTGCCTTGATATCATCACCAGAGTGGTGCATTAGCCTTGATTCCCTGAGTTAAATCCTCACTACTCTATTCAGTCAGTTAATTGAAGACTAGTTGACTAGTTAACTCAACTAGGTGGCAGTTCACTCCCGTAACTACCTAAGAGACTAGAATGGGTGGCAGTTCACTTTTGTAACTGCCTGAGAGACTAGAATAGGTGGAATTTCACTCTCGTAACTGATTGTGTGTGTCCATCACTCTATACCACCCCTATGGCACATTGGTTCACCTCAAGTTGAACTCATTGAGTTATACAATGTATATCATGTGTAAATTATTCATTATTCACAATGGTTAATGAGAATTCTTCCATTCTTTCTCTCCTTCTAATTTCTCCTATTCTCTCTGCAAATGTGTGTATTACTGTTCATCTAGATATATTTTGTGCAGTTTCAACACATTTACATGGTATCAGAGTCGACGTACTGCTATGAAAAAGCTACACCAAAAGTTTTTGCAGGTACAAAAGATTGAACACAACGAGAAAGATGGAATTCCAAAAAGAATTCATTCTTACACCTTACAACTATTTTTCATGGAAGGAGAAAATATCCACACATATCTGATTCAAAAGTTTGTATAGTTTAACCATGAATACATATATAGAACTGACATTAGCCATACACAAATCCAAGTACTTAAATTGCATGGATGAGGCACTCAAAACAACTTGCAATCTTATCTCTCCCGATCTCCTTTTCTCACATATCTTCCTGTAAGACTCCCAATGAAGAATGGAAAATCTTGGAACGACTCTTTGGAAAATAGGATGAGGTGATGGGACACATGATGGAGGTGAATCTGCTCATATTGGATCCAAAAAGCTTCGACAATATCCAAAATTTCTTTACAAAATTCAAGGATTTACTTTCGTAACTCAAAGCTTGCAGGGTTGATAAATCGACGGAGGAGAAACAAATGGTTTTCACCATTCTCTCCAATATTAGTCCTAAATTTTATGTATTCATATATACATTCCATACTGTTATATTTTCCTATAGAGCCACCTGGAAGATTCCTTCTCTTGAGGACTTTATCGAATCCTTGACACAAGAGCAAACCAAGATAATCAACATGGGAAAAATCAAAGGCCCAAGGGAGCATGCACTCACTCTGCATTATGGAAGCCAAAAATATCATAAATCTAAAGATAAATATAAGAAAAAATCTCATGCACATACGAAGAAGGAAGCGTACACAAAACCCTTCACCGATGCCTCCGGATCCAAAAGGAGAAAAGGGAAGAAAAGGAGAGAAATGCACATATTATCACAAAGGATTCCATTCAGAATCTACATGCATGCAAAATAAATAGATCTGATGTCTCAAATACTTCAGAAAAACAACCTTGGAGATCACATCCTTGAGGGTGCAAAGAAGAAGAAGCTAGAAGATCCGAATTCCAAGAAAGGCAATTCTAGGCATGCCTCGATTCCCATCAACTCCTCTCCTGATTCTTGGATATTAGATGCAAGAGAATCACTTCACATTTCTTCCTCAGAAGTATTCTATCCTCCATTGGATGCATGAAAAGGTCCTCCTATTTTGATGGGGGACAACTCTTCTATCAAAGTCACTGACAAAGGAAGGATTGAACTCACCAACGAAAGTTTTGAGAATGTGCTGCATGTTCCCAAGATTTCTGTTAACCTTCTCTCTGTGTATTAGATGAAAAATTTTGGCACTGGAAAGAGAGTCATATTCACACCAAATTCCATGGACATCTACGACATGAAAACCAACTCCAGGGTTGCTACTAGTGAGGTAAATCATTAGTCTATATTGTATACATTTTCTGAATTCACTGAACCTGATTCTTCTTTACTACTTACTCATGCTGATGAAAGTAGTAGGATATGGTACGAAATATTTGGACATTTGAATTTCAGATACATGCAACAACTTAGCAAGAAAATATTATTTGATGGTCTACCAGACATCCATTTCTCCAAGGGAGTATATGAGGGATATATTCTCGGAAAACACCCTCAAGAGAAATTTGACAAAGGAAAGTCTCAGCGAGCTTCCACACCTTTAGATATGATCCACAGTGACCTCATGGGTCCTTTTCCACATCCATCGATCAACAAAGTGAGGTTTTTTCTCATTTTTGTTAATGATTTCTCACGTTTTACGTGGATCTACTTTCTCAGGAAAAAATATGAGGTGTTTCAACACCTCAAATATTTCAAAGATTTGGTTGAGACACAGTCTGGAAAGAAGATCAAAGTCCTCTAAACTTATAATGGGGGAGAGTATGTAAATCATGAGACCCATAATCTTTTCCATCAGGCAGGGATTTAGTTGCAGCATACAGTTCCCTACACTCGGCAACAAAACATATTTTTTGAGTGGAAAAATAGATCTCTAAAGGAAATGGCATCTTGCATGTTTCATGCAAAGTCACTACCACAGATACTATGGGCTGAAGAACTTAACTGTGCAACATACATCCAAAATAGATCTCCCCATAGATTTGTCAAGGATAAGACCTCCTACGAGGCTTGGAGTGGCCTCAAACTGGAAGTGACCCACTTTCGCAATTTTGGTTCTTGTGCATGGGCCCGCATTCTCTCTGAAAAGAGGAAGGCACTTGATCCACAGAGCACTGAGTGCAATTTTGTTGGATACCCTGATAGTGTGAATGGATATCGCCTTATTGATCTTTCCTCAGACTAGCTCATCATTGAGTGTAGTTTCCAATTCGAGGAAAGTGTCTCTCATGTACCTCAGTAGTCGCATGCATAAACCTTCACTCTTCCACCTGTCTGAGATGATGAGCATGCACATGTTGACTCTTCTTTAGATGAGAGTTTTGATTTAGAGGACGATTCAGAGTTAGTACAGTCAAATGTAGAGTTAGAGAATCCAGATGTAGTTACAGAGCCAAAGCAGAGGCCCAAGTGGGCATAGACTACTCTTCATGATGCAGGGGATCTCGTAGGTGATCCAACCAATACTAGGATGACTTGATCTGATTTCAAGGAACCTCCTATTGCACTCACTTCCATTGAACCATTCTTTCTAGGCATCTTTTCTTGGTTCAGTCTTCAGATCCGAAGTCTTATGGTGAGGCTGCTGGAAATCCCTTTCGGGAATCTGCCATGCAGGAGGAGTACAACTTCCTCCTTGAGAACCAGACTTGGGATCTGGTTCCCCTTCCTTCTAGGAGAAAAATTTTCAGATGCAGATGGGTCTACAAGACCAAGAGCATAGTGGATGGATAGATCAATAGATACAAATCCAAGCTTGTCGCCAAAGGCTTTTAGCAGGTTCATGGTATTGACTATGATGAGACCTTCGCTCCAGTAGTGAAGATGGATTCCATATGATTGGGACTTGCCATTGCGTCATCCAAGGGATGGGAAGTCCATCAGATGGATGTGAAGAATGCATTTCTTTACGGTGATATCTTTGAGGATATCTACATGGAGCATCCCCATGGATTTATGCAGGACTCATCTTTGGTTTGTCGACTAAAGAAGTCACTTTATGGCCTCAAATAGGCTCTGAGGGCATGGTATGCCAAGATGGACTCCTACCTGTTGTCACAGAACTTTGTATGTTGTAAATTAGACCTGAATGTATACATGCTCAGGATGAATGATTCACTTCTAATTTTAGTTCTGTATGTCAATGATTTGATGATCACCCATTGATCAACTTCAACAATTGCTGTATTCAAGAGGATTCTTCATGACAGGTTTTTGATGATGGACATGGGTTTTCTACACTTCTTCCTTGGACTTGAGATCAATCATGATGCATCAGGCATAAAACTATCTCAAGACAAGTATGCACAAGATCTCCTTGAGGTATTTCACATGATAGACTGCAAGTATGCTACGAATCCTTTCCTATCAGGATTCAAACTTGAGGATGGCGTGGAGACTCCACTGGTTGACAACACACTATACAAACAACTAGTGGGGAGCTTGTTGTATCTCACACACTCTAAAACAGACCTCTCATATGTAGTTAGCGTAGTTTCCAGGTTCATGCAGGAGCCACATGAGATACATTGGAAATTTGCAAAGGATATCCTTCAATACATATAGGGCACCATCACCTTTGGGATTCATTATGCAACAGACTCTACATTAGATCTCATTAGATTTACTAATTCCGACTAGGCTGGCGATAACATTGATCGCAAGTCCACATATGGTTACTCACTCAGTCTTGGTTTCAAGCCTATCTATTGGTTGAGCAATAAGTAAGATGCCATTGCTCTATCTTCAGCTGAGGCAGAGTACAGAGGGGTAGTTAACATAACAATTCAGGCTATGTGGCTACAACAATTTCTCACTGATTTGGGCATTTAGTTTCATCGACCAATCGTCATCTGGTGTGATAACCATAGCACTCTGAAGTTCTTTAGAGATCTAGTTCAGAGGCAGTGGATGAAGCACATCGATATCCACATGAACTACATCTGGGACTTAGTACACAAGGGGATCATTGACTTATATTTATGTCATTCAACAGAACAAATGACAAACATTTTCACCAAGACCTTCACTAAGTAGGAATTATATTCTGTGTGAGGTCGTCTTGGAGTGAAGGACACAGTTGCATAGAAACTAGAGTTCTTATTTTTACATACATTGTAACTTGAGGAGGGGTTTTTCCCATGAGGTTTTCCCTCTTTCCTCACTTTATTTTCAGTGTATCTTTTGTACTTGGGTACCTAACATGGCCTTGTTGCTGGAACCCAATCTTTATTTTCACCATAGTGATGTTCAGGGGGGTGATGGAGTTACTTCACACACATCTGGGATTTATTTTTCTTAAGGTTATTCCTTATTTATTATTCATAATTAGTTGTTATCCAATCTCATATATTTTAGGATAGAATATTCTCCTTCAGTTGATACTTCAATTTGACTAATTGAGTTGAGTTTAGATGTTGCATTGGGATCATCACCATGCAACATTGGGATCATCACCATGATAATTCGACCTTTCCTTGGTATCATCACCAAAGTGGCACATTATCCTTGATTCCCTAAGTTAACTCCTCACTACTCTTTGTTCATTCAGTTAACTGAAGACTAGTTGACTAGTTAACTCAACCAGGTGGCAGTTCACTCTCGTAACTGCCTGAGAGACTAGAATAGGTGGCAGTTCACTCCCATAACTACTAGTCTGTTTCCAGATCACTCTAGACCACCACTATGGCACATTGGTTCACCTCAAGTCATACTCATTGAGTTATACAGAGTATATCATGTGTAAATTATTCATTATTCACAATGGTTAATGAGAATTCTTCCATTCTTTCTCTCCTTCTTCTTCTTTCTCCTATTCTCTCTGCAAAAGTGTGTATTATTGTTTAGCTAGATCTATTATGTGTAGTTTGAACACATTTACACTTCAAGAGTCATGAATATGAAGGGATATCTTAAGCCTTTATTCTTCTAGAAATGAATGAAATCATACATAATTAGTTACATGGCGAGATGTATAGAATGCCAACAAGTGAAAGTTGAACATAGACATATGGAAAGATTATTACAACCACACGTCATTGAAGAATCAAAATGGGACGTCATTTTGATGGAATTTTAAGTTGGATTTCAAATGACGACAAGGAGACATGACTCAATTTTCATGGTATTTGACACTCTAATGAAGAGAGCACATTTTATGCCTATACGTACGATGTATTAGGTACTAGACATAGGTAGATTTGTTTACAATGAGATTGTAAGTTTACATATTGTACCAAAAATGATCATATCCGATAGAGGATCAATGTTTACAGGACAAATTTGGACCAGTTTCCAAGAGTCTTTGGGAACACAACTGAACTCTAGTACATCTTATCACCCTAAGACAGATGGGTAGATAGAAGGAACGAACCAAATTTTGGAATATATGTTGTGTATGTATGTAATGGACTAACAAAAATGTTGGTAACAGATCTTGCCACTGGTATAATTTGCATACAACAACATCTATCAAAGTACCATTAAGATGGCACTGTTTGAGTTTCTTTACGGCTGACCGTGTGAGACTCCATTGAGCTAGGATCGACTTGAGGATAGGTTCCTGGTAGGACTAGAAGTGATGCAAGAAATGGAAGAAAAAATATTAAAGAAGCGCAAGATCAAAAGAAGAGTTATGTTGATGCACATCTTGTTGATCGTAGTTATGAAGTTGGAGACTAAGTTTTCTAGGGGGTGAAACCCCACAAGATTTCGATCAAGTTTGGAAGGGGTGCTAAAATCTCTCGTAGGTTTGTGGGACCTTTCGAAATTGTGGAAAATAAAGGACCCATGGCTTATTCAATAGAATTTTCAAATTCTTTGAGGCGTAACCATGATGTTTTCATGAATTTATTTTGAGACATTATGTTAGTGATCCTACACTTGTGATTGACGTGATTTCTTTGCAGGTGTCGGAAGAGGGTTCTCTCATGACAGAGCCAATCTACATTTTGGACCATCATACTCGAAAACTACAACATAAAATAGTCGATCAATTCAAGGTCTAGTGAGACAAATATAGTCCACACTCGGCTACCTAGGAGGATGCATATGATATGCGTCATCAATTTCCTTACTTCTTTGACATATTATACATATAGATCTTGTCAGTTACTTTTTACTGCATTTTATATAATGTACAACTTTGGGACAATGTTTAAAACAAGAGGGGGTGTATGTAAAATGCCTCTCTACTGATGACATCTCATCGAATTATTCTTGGAGGACACTTGCGTGCAAGTGATCCGGTTATAGTACAATGTTATTTATTTCGACTATGGATTTTACATGATGATGTGATGGGTTGTGATTTATTGTTACTTGATATATGTATTGATAGATTCTTGATGAGTTTACCTGATTGTGCAGGAAACATGACAAATTATACATGTTGATGGAATCAATTGACCTCCTTGGACTCCGGATTGAGTCAAGGAGTGGGTTGTATTTGGTTTGTGTATTTCGTTTTATGCATATGTGACATATGATTGATTATAGTATGATTTTTTATATGGATCATTGACAGTGTTTCGTCGATGGATGCAGGTTGATGAATACTTGCTAATATGACTCACATAAGGAGTAAAGGGGCCATGCACCTAAAACCAGACATTGAGGGAAAGGTGTGGCAGAGTCCATGTCACATCCTACTAGCACTCTCGTTGTGGCTCAAATTGTAGGTCAATGATTACCTAGTTTCATAAGTCAACAATGTCATGAGGGAAAACTAAGACAATCGCTTATGAATATTCTAAGGGGTGCACAATAAGGCATATTCCTTATTCCTTAGAAGCCCTTAGTCTCTCACAAGGTTTCCCAAGTGGAGTGTTGACTCCAAGGGTTGGAGAAACTCCAAAAACTAGTCAATAGGTGAGTGTAACCCTTGGATCATGGCAATGCATCTTGAAGGGAACGTCATGTAATTTAAAAAAAAAAACTTGAGTCAATGAATATAGGTGGCCTAGAAAACAATAAATTGATTTGACATTGTCGGATTTAAAATAATTAATTAATGACTAATTTTATTAGTTATAAATCCCCATAAAAGTCTAAGTCTATTCTAATACAAAGACTAAGTATAAGTTTAGTTAGGGGACTAAAATAAAATGTTAAATAAAAAAAAATATTAGAGATAAATCAATCTAAAGAAAAAGTGAGATAAATATAAAGATTTAAGATAATGCACGTGTGAAAGAAAATACCAAAATGGAATTTTAAAATAAGAAAGGAATAAAGCATGAGATAATAGGTGTATGCATATAATGGTATCTAGAGTCTAGCTACCACTAGTCTAAGTAGAAGAAGACTCATATTTTAACTCTAACTCATATTTAGTAAGGAGTTAGTCATTAAATGAGAATTGGGGGAGTAAAGAGACAAATAGGAGAAATTTAAGGAACACATTTGGGAAATGTGAGGGAAATGGAATTTTAATTAAAATAAAATATGTAATTACTTGTGCAACTTGGGGAGAGGATGAATAATCTTAATTTATTTAATTAACAAGATAATTAATTATGCATGTGGACATGTGTCAGTGAGGAAATTACTATAAAGGAAATGGTCTATGCAAGATACCAGATATATAAAATATGCAGAACAGGAACGAAATGCTAGAAATAACAGAATAACAGTAAAATATCCAGCATAAGCTTCACAATACATAGAAATGATATATGAAATAGCAACAGAAATAGCACTTGAACAGAAATAGCACTTGATTCAGATAGCAATGTTCACAGGCCTCTTCGAGGGGGCAACCTCCAATCGAGCAACGCTCTGTTACAGTAATATCCAAGCTAGGGTTCTCATACCCTCGACTCCTATTTATACTAAAAAGAAGCATCTAGA
>ML782065.1:516572-527284 GCA_009831015.1 Picea engelmannii | reverse complement strand
AAATGTATTACATAAAACGGATAAAGAGGAATTACGGGGAGGGATGGCGATTTAGTAAAGTGAACTGGAAAAGTAAAAGGGAGATGGATACCGGAAGATCAAGGTGACGGAGGATAGTTTAATTAAGTAGACAAGGATAATGAGAGGATAATGTTCTGATTTTTTTTTTATTTTTTTTTTGAATTTTCATTTGTTAAGGCCACACTAAATTTCCCCCCTTTCTTTGCTAGAAAAGTCTTAGGCTTAGGGTTTAGATTCTGAGCTAGGCGACAATTGGTTAAGGGAATTGCTTATAGTTTTATTCAGGTGCTGAAGAATTAGGGCTAATTAGGCTGACTCCTTCAACCACATTATGGCGACGTGCCCTTCAGGTCGCACCACATCCGCCAAGGGTGCCACTCACCTATTGAATTTCTTTTGGACGACATGCCCTTCAGGATGCACCACGTGCTCCAAGGGTGCCACTCACCAACTGAGTTTCTTTGTGCGACATGCCCTTCAGGATGCACCACGTGCTCCAAGGGTGCCACTCGCCAACTAAATTGATTGGTAGACCTCTATAACCCCTGGAGTCAACACTCTGCCAGGTGAACTTGTAGGAGACTAAGGTTTCTAAGGAATAAGGCCCCTCGCCTTATTGCACGCCCCTTAGAATCATCGTGAGCGACTGTCGCAGTCATCCCTCACGGCATCCTGGGTCCTCTGGAACTAGGTAATCGTTAACCTACAGTTTGAGCCACGACGAGAGTGTTAGCAGGTGGTGGCAGGGCTGCTTTCCACCCCTCTCCCTCAACCTCTCTGCAATCATGTGTGGCCCCTTTACTCCATATGTGAGTTAGGTCGGCAAGCTATCGTCAGCCTGCATCACCAATAATCATGTCAGAAATGTCAACATCAAATCATCAAATCCAATGAAACATCATAATAAACATATCAACCCAAAAGCACACTCCCTGACTCAGTCCGGAGTCCAAGGAGGTTCTACCAATGCCTCTGCATCCTCAAGGTCAAAAACCCTGCACACTCAATAAAACTGAGTCAATAGCACCCGTCTACATCAAATAGTAACACATCATGTCATATGTCAATCACATCATAATCAAATATAAAAGGTCTAACATCAAAAGGGTCCAGATCACTTGCGAGCAAGTGTCCTCAAATAATAAGTGTTCTCAGTGCGCCAGAGAGGGATGTTACATACACCCCCTCTTGGTCTAAACTTCGTTTCGAAGTTTCTCAGTATAATGCAGAAATAAAGTATCACAATATCATAAGTCTATCCATCAAACAAAAATGGAAACTGCTGACGCATATCATCTGCGTCCTCCCAGGTCGCCGAGTGTGGACTATAACTGTCCCACTGGACCTTGACCTGATATACCGTTCGATGTCGTAACTGTCGAACACGATGATCTAAGATGCAGACCGGCTCAGCCATGAGCACTCCCTTGTCTGATACCTGCAAGGAACTAACGTCAATCACATGTGTAGGATCACTAATATAATGTCTCAAAATAGATACCTGAAAAACATCGTGCATATGCCTCAAAGAATCAGGTAAGGCTAGTCGATAGGCCATGGGCCCCTTTCTCTCCATAACCTCAAAAGGTCCCACGAACCTAGGAGAGAGTTTAACTCCTTTTCCAAAATTGATCAAACTCTTATGCGGTTTAACCTGCAAGAAGACTCGATCACCGACCTCGTAGCTGCGGTCGACTCGGTGCACATCAGCATAACTCTTCTGTCGATCTTGCGCTTTTTTAATCCTTTGTCTTATGGATTGCATATGATCTTCCATTTCTTGGATTGCTTCTGGTCCCACCAGGACCCTATCCTCAAGCCGATCCCAACTCAAGGGCGTCTGACATGGTTGCCCATAAAGAAACTCAAAAGGCACCATCTTTATGGTGCTTTGATAACTGTTGTTGTAAGCGAACTCTACTAGAGGCAAGAATTCCTCCCAACGTTTTTGTTGGTCCATCACATACATGCGCAACATGTCTTCCAAGGTTTGGTTTGTACGTTCTGTCTGTCCGTCCATCTCTGGGTGATATGCAGTACTAAAGTTAAGTTGGGTTCCCAAGGCCTCTTGGAAACTCGTCCAAAATCATCCATTAAACACCGATCCTCGATCGGATATAATATTTTTGGGTACGCCATGCAACCTCACAATCTCGCTGATGAAAACTCTCACTATGTTAGGTGCCTGATACGTTATATGCACAGGACTGAAGTGAGCACTCTTCGTCAAAGTGTATACTACTACAAAAATCAAGTCATGTCTCCTTACCGTTAGTGGTAATCCAACAATAAAATCCATCGATATAACTTCCCATTTCGATTCCGGAATGGCATGTGGTTGAAGTAATCCTGCCAGGTGTCTATGTTCATCCTTTACCTGCTGACACTCTAGACATCTAGCCACAAAGTTAACTATGTCGACCTTCTTTCCCTTCCATAAGAGTAATGGTTTGAGGTCTGCCCTCATCTTCGTAACTCCCGGGTGAGCCATGTAAACTACTCTATGAGCCTTGCTCAGGATCAACATCCTCAACTCGTCGTTTGGCGGTACGTAAATTTGACCTCTAAACCTCAATAACCCATCGTTATGCAAATAATATCCCTCATATCGTGGTACTGTCATCGTGTTTTGTCTGATAAAATCCTTGACTTCCTTGTACCAGTCATCATCACGCTATAAGGTGAGAATCTTCTCACATAGATTTTTCTAAAGAGGTAACAGCGAAAATATGTGTGGCCTCCGACTCAAGGCATCTGCCACTTGGTTCACTATTCCCTTTATGTAAGTAATCTCGAAGTCGTATTCGCTAAGCAATTCTAACCAACGTCGTTGTCGCGCATTCAAGTCGCTTTATGTAAAAATGTGTTGTAGTCCACAATGATCGGTTTTTAATTCAAATTTTCATCCAATAAGGTAGTGTCTACAAACCTTCAAGGCATATATGATGGTTAGTAACTCCAAGTCATGCGTCATATAGTTCTCCTCATGACTTCTGAGCTTCCTCAAAATGTAAGCAATCACTCATCCGTCTTGCATCAAGACTCTGCCTAAACCTTCCTTGGATGCATCAGTGCATACCAAGAAGTTTGCATCCATGTCAGGGACCTTTAGTATTGGCGTGGTTGTTAGCAACTCCTTAAGCCTCCGAAAGGCCTCCGCGCATTTCTCTGTCCAAACAAACTTCTTGTTTTTCTTCTGCAATTATGTGATCGGATTTGCTATCTTCGAAAAGCCCTCGCCAAACCGTCGATAGTATCCTGCTAACCCCATAAAACTATGCACTTCTGTGACATTCGTTGGCGCAGGCCATTCCATAATAGCCTCAACCTTGGCTGGATCTACGACGATACCTTCACTGGAGATGACGTGCCCTAAGTAGTGAATTCTCGATTGGTAAAAAGAGCATTTGGACAACTTCCCATACAATTTGTGTTCTCATAAACATTGTAGTACCAAGCGTAAGTGCTCATCATGCTCCTCCGTCGTCCGAGAGTAGATCAAGATATCGTCAATGAATACTTGGACGAACTTGTCCAAGTACTCGCGGGACACCCTGTTCATCAAAATCATGAATACTCCTGGGGCATTTGTCAGTCCAAAAGGAAAAACAGTAAACTTGTAATGTCCAAATCTCATCTTAAAGGCGGTCTTAGGGATGTCCTCCTCCTTGATCCGTAACAGGTGATATCCGGATCGCAAATCGATCTTGGAGAACACTGTCGCACCCTTCATTTGATCGAACAGATCATCAATTCTTGGTAAGGGATACTGATTCTTGATCATAGCCTTGTTCAGTTGACGGTAGTCAATGCAAAGCCTCCACGATTCATCCTTCTTTCATATGAAAATAACTGGTGCACCCCACGGTGACACACTAGGACGTATCAGTCCCAGGTCCAACAACTCCTTCGGTTGCATTTTCAACTCTTGCAACTTTGGAGTCAACATCCAATAAGGCGTTCTTGCTATCGGTTCGGTTCTCGGTTTCAGGTCTATGGTAAACTCCAGTTCCCTTTTCGGCGTCATCCTAGACAACTCCTCTGGAAAAATGTCTGCAAACTCCTTCACCACCGGAAGGTGTTCTAGACCTTTCACTACTCCCTTCTCATTGTGTGTGAGGATCGCATAAAGTTTGCACCCCTTGTGCATACTCTTCCATAACTGTAAGGAAGAGACGAACTGCAGGGAAACTCCCTAGTTCTGTCCTACAATCACATGTCTCTGTCCTTCGTCATCAACCAAGCTCAACCATTTCGTCTTACAGTTGAGAATCGCCTCATGAATTTCCAACCAATCCATACCGATCACGACGTCATAAGATCCTAAGATTGTGACGTACAAGTTGACTCTCATGACAAACTCTCCCAGGTTAAGGGCACAACTCGTAACCTTTCCTCCAACCTTCTGTTTGGCTCCTGAAGCCATCTCCACGAAGCTAAACTCATCCTGTTCGACTGCCTTTACCTTAATCCTTTTTAGCACTCCACCAGAAATGAAACTCTCAGTAGCTCCTAGGTCTATCAAAACACTAAGGGTCTGGTCAGCGACCGTACCTATCGTCTCGAGCAGAGTCGACTGGTGCTCTGCCTGGCGGTTATTCATTACTGCATGAATCCGATTGGACTTGCCCATATCTTCCACGGTAGCGGGTCTGGCTTATCCGGACATCTTGGCCCTCTCCACAGGACAATCACGCTGGTAGTGTGGCTCCCCACACGTCCAACACCCCTTCTTCGGCCCAGTAGTCCTGGTACCCGAAGTAGAAGAGGAATGCCCATCGACCTGAAACCCTGGTCTATTCTGCTGAACAGGACTAAACTGCTGGTGCTGCAGGCGACGCTGCTGCTGGTGCTGTGTTCCTCGATAGGGTGTCCGCTGCTGAGGCGGCGGTCGTTGAGGTGTAGTGAATGTGGATCCCCTCTGGAAGCCACGATGTCCCGATGTATGTCTCGCTGGTGTCTGATGTTGCGGCACCCCTAATGAACTCTGCCTTATGGGTCTTGCTGAAGTCCTGGTCTAACTCCCGCTGATAAGCTCCTCCTTTGCTATGAGGGACTTTTGGACTGCATCATGCAAGGTTTGAGGCATCAAGATCCTAACCTTTGCACGCAGACTGCTGTTAAGGCCAAACACGAACCTGTTGACTTTGAGCTTCTCTGTGTTAAGGTGCAGAGCATACCGGAGCAGCTCCATGAATCGTGCCTCGTACTCGGGCACCGTACAACCTCCCTGTCGTAGCGCGTTGAACTCGTTGAGATGACGCTCAATTAATTCCTCGAATAGGTACCTCTCTCAGAACCATTCCTCAAATAGTTCCCATGACACGTCTTCAATGGCCATGTTCAGCTGTAGCAGGAGCGTCTTCCACCATAGAAGAGCGCTCCCCTTTAGTTGAAAGACCGCCATGCGGACCTTCATGTTGGAGGTATAATCGCAAAGTGCGAAGCACATCACCATATTCTCCAACCATGCCTCGATGGCTGCGCCATTCGGGGCACCAAAGAACTCAAGAAATTTTACCTTCTCGAGTTCACGGTGAATGCTACCTGTGATGGTCGGTGTGCGTGGTAGAACCTCAGGGGGTGCCAGCGCCCTGGCCTCATCTCTGTCCAAACGGCTGATCAGAGCCTCGGACATGCACTGAAAGGATCCCATCATCCCAATAACATCACCAACAGCTATATGTTCTTGTTCGAGCACCTGCTCGCCTCCCTGCAGGTTAGACCCCTCAGGCGTGGATGCTGTTGGAGGTGTCTCGCTTCCTCACCTAGAACCCCATCGTCTGCCTCCGCAATGTCCTCTAACCATGATTACCTGCACGCACATAATCAACTAGATCAGCAACAGTATAATAAAACCAACGCATGTCAACGAAAGCCGTAGTGAACCCCAAGTCGCGGGTCGAACCGGCTCTGATACCATATGTGATAACCCTCCTAGTTAAGGACAACTACTCTGTTAACCGGCGCAATTTTTTTTTTGTTTGTTTGTTAAAGTGTGTACGCGCATGTAGAAGAAACAACCCCCTCGACTCTACGACACCACTGGAACCAACAAGATGCAAGTAAGACGAACACAATCAAGATGACCTGACATATCACAGTGACAACAAGAAATAAACACCCTTGGACATAAGGCATGCGACTAGCAGCTGTAAGCAGAAAAAGACACCAGGGGTTAGGCACAGTAATGTCACAGAATGAAGGAATCCAACAGTAGAGTCGCAGTAGTGGAATTGTGCCTTTAAACAACCCGAGACTACTGATACAGCTCAGAGTGTGTCGCAAGAGTGGAACTGTGCCTTTAAACAGCTCGAGACTCTTGATACGACACTGGATTCCTTCCACCAGATTTACACACAGACATAAATACTAAGCTACAAGAGGTGTCTATATCCCGCCCGACACGAACATACTGCACAATACAATACCACCAGGTACTACAAAATCAACGACAATCATGACCTCTATGGGAGATGCAAGTCAGGAGGACTCAAATCGACCAACCACTATTGAAACCCGAAGACATCAATCAAGACCAATTGTTCCATTACTTATCATTAAACGACAAGACTTTATCCTAAGGTACAACCAATAATTTCCACCCCCCCCCCATTATTTGGTTATAAGGTCAATAGGCACTAATTCAGGGACAAGCAAGAAGCACAAGCGCTTTGCATTTTTCTGTTATTTGCCATAATTGCGCAATGATATCATACCATAATGGTAAACCCTCCAACATTTACAACCTCCATATTATCCTGCCTTTCCTGCCAATTATCACCATATTGTAATAACCTTACAAATAAATAGTTGTGCAAATTAAACATCGTCGTTAGTATTTCCATTTAAACAATATTGACATCGCAATTCGACATCATCATAAACATTTCAAATTAAGACAATAATAACATTGCGATCTAAACATTGTCACGAACATTCATTTAACAAATATTAACATTGCCACTTAAGCATCCTCATTAACATTGCAATTATACCATTACTCAACATTGCAATTCAACCCACATTAACGCGTCAATTAATAATATTAACATTGCAATTACCCAATTACTTAACATTGCACTTCAACCAACATTAACATTTCAGTTAATAATATTACTACTGCAATTAAACAATTACTTATCATTGCAATTCTACAAACATTAACATTCAATTAATAATATTACTATTACATTTAAACTATTACTTATCATTGCAATTCTACCAATATTAACATTCAATTAATAATATTACTATTGCATTTAAACTATTACTTATCATTGCAATTCTACCAACATTAACTTTCAATTAATAATAGTACTATTGCATTTAAACTATTACTTATCATTGCGATTCTACCAACATTAACATTCAATTAATAATATTACTATTGCATTTAAACTATTACTTATCATTGCAATTCTACCAACATTAACATTCAATTAATAATGTTACTATTGCATTTAAACTATTACTTACCATTGCAATTCTACCAACATTAACATTCAATTAATACTATTACTATAGCATTTAAACTATTACTTATCATTGCAATTCGACTAGTATTAATATTTTCATTAAATAATATTAACACTGTAACTAACACATACTAAACATTTCAATTTCACTAGTATCGACATTTCCATTAAATGATTAAATTAAAGGATATTAATATTGCAACAACATATGCTAGAGTAATTAAAACCCTAAATTGTCCCAAGACCTAAACTGTAGTACAACCAATCTTGAAATCAACTGCATTATCAAGCCGGTAATTCGACCAGCACCATAACCCCAAGAATTTAACGAAAATAAATCCATGTTTTCAATGGGACAACATTATTAACCGACTTTTTGAGACAGCATAAAACGCCATGAGAATTAACGTTAAGAAATCCATAATGTAATGATACAACATTATTAAGCGAAATTTTTAAAGGCAACATCTTAATCCATGAATTGAACTATAAGAAATCCGAAACTAAAATAAGCCTAC
The DNA here is from genome assembly GCA_009831015.1 of Picea engelmannii. Taxonomy (NCBI): domain Eukaryota; kingdom Viridiplantae; phylum Streptophyta; class Pinopsida; order Pinales; family Pinaceae; genus Picea; species Picea engelmannii. The sequence goes on along the minus strand of ML782065.1, from coordinate 519,267 downwards.
ATCATTAACCCTAATTTTTAAGCGGCATATTAACTTATGAATTGAATGATAAGAAATCTCAGATTAATCATTTGATCATTATCAACCGAAATTTAGGCAGCCTATTACACCCTGATTTGAACGATAAGCAACCGGAATTAATAAGACTGCATTAATAAACTCAATTTTTAAAGGGGCACAATAACCCATAAATCGAACGATGAGAACCGAAATTAAATGTTTAAGCATTATCAACCGAAATCTAAGGCCACATAATAAAACCATGGAATAAAATGATGAGGATTATTTGCCAGGATTGGGAGGCCGGGATTGGAGGTGCCTGCAGTTGAGAGCTGGTAGCCTCGCCACACAGAGGATGAAATTCGAGGTGAGTAAAGGCGAGGATACCCGAAGGGACGTGCCCTGGGAAAACGCGCGGGCAAAAAACGTGTGCACGCAGCCAGTGGGGGTTCATACGGCAGTGGATGAGTTGCATCCCATTAGCTCAATGTTAACCTAAGGATGAGATTTCATGGAACCCTAAGGAAGCTAAATTGATACCTGAACAATTATTCGAGTATCCAGGTGTATTTGAAAACGTTAAAAGAATAAAAGTAAACATTATACTATGGTAAATACAATCTGACAGTTCGGTAAAATAAAATTTAACTATTCATTTCATGCGCAGTAACAAGAGGAACGACGCAAAAACCTGAGGTATAAGGAAGGTCACACGGAGGTAGGCGTTGTTCGCTCACAGCAACCCTAGGGCATAAATCAATTCACTATTCTATGAGAGGCAAAGGGAAAAACATGTTGCAACTGGAACAGTAATCTCGAGGGCATAAAAACACAGGAGATCAACCAGCGTAGCTGACACTGCACAATTCGTGAAAACCGGGTGAGGAGGCGGTTGGGAGATGGCACTCCATGCAATAAATTCGCCAACAGGTAGGCAAGAAGGCGTACAACCGTCCACCACGCCAATCAATAATAGGACTCTGAACACGGTAACCCAGATAAGCCCGTAATAAGATGAAACATAGTAAAGGTTTAAAATCGCATCAGTGAAAGGGAGATTGGAATTCGGCAGCCACAAGCGCAAAAGAACCAGAAGACTCTGTGGGAACACAATGGTAAAAGGGGCTAGGTAGTGCAACAGTCTCTATACCTAAAACTTGTTCAAATAATATGCCTGTCTAAAAGCTCGATTGTGCTATATGGCGTTGTGGCATCTCCTTCGTATTATTTTACAAATTGAAATTTGCGTGGAAGACTACCATTGAATTTTCGGAAGGAGAATACAACTAGCGAAATATATATTTTATTTTAAGGAAACCTGTTTCTTATAACAAACGGAATTTGAACCAAAATCGGCTAAAACTTAGAAAGGAAAGCCTATGCTCTGAAAGGTCAATTTCACAGTATATGAACGGACGATGGCCCTATCCATTCCCCCCCCTTTATTTTCTTCAATACTGGATATTAAAGGAGGATAATATAAACTCTTCCAGGATTAAAAACACCTGGGACGTCATATTCCAAGGTTAAACTATCCCGGATTAAAAACACTTGGTAAAAGAGAAACAACGGTAAATGTTTGGTTAACAAGGTGAGGAGCAGCCGTAAGAGTTCATATTCATGCCAATAACCATTAAGCTACCATTTATAACCTGATTCACACCATAACCTTGGAACTACAGTTGCACAAAATCCATTAACTACAATTTATAAATGTGCATAGCAAGATAAAAATGCCCAGAGATTTGCATACCTGTGTCCTTAACGCTGGCAGCAAAGGATTCTTTTTCTCCTGCCGCTCCTGCTCCTGCTTGTCGACCGCAAAGAACTCACCGGTACCTCCCAGCCAAACTCTAGGGGTACTCTTCTTCCCCCTCAGCCCTCCGAGCCACAAAGGGTCCACACACAATCAGAGAGTAACTAGCTTCTCGTCTCGCCTCCAAGGCTGAGCTACCACTCAAATCTACTGAGAATCCCCAACTCCTACAAGAAATCAGTCCAGTCTCTAGTCTGGCAGCATAACAATACCAAAAAATCAAAACTCCCCCTTCCTTCCCCCTCTCCCTTCTTTTATCCAATCCCTAAACCCTAACTCCTCTCCCTTTTAGGTTTTCCCCCCTTTTCCCTTTTATTTTCTTATTTCTCTTTTTATTTTATTTTGTTTTAATTTTATTTTTTTTTTAAACTCAAAGAGTATGTGCGCTCATTATTAATTCCCTTTTATTTTTACATGCGTAAATTTTTATCAAAGGTAGAGGCGGTAGGGATTAATAAACTTTCGGAAAGAGAATCCATTTATCATTTTCATTATTCTTAAAATTTAAGGTTTAGGAATAAGCCACCATTTGTTTATAATATATGCATATATATATATATTCATTTTTTATTTGTTTATTTATAAGCATGCATTCATCATAGTAAATTATCATTATCCATCATTTAAATTCACCATTAATATGTATATCTAGGATAAAGAGAGATTAAGGTGATGGAAAACATGTATAGGGGAAAAGTAAATGTATTACATAAAATGAATAAAGAGGAATTACGAGGAGGGATGGAGATTTAGTAAAGTGAAATGGACAAGTAAAAGGGAGATGGATACTGGAAGATCAAGGTGATGGAGGATAGTTTAATTAAGTAGACAAGGACAATGAGAGGATAATGGTCTGAGTTTTTTTTTTTTTTTTTTTTT
>ML782065.1:487008-504492 GCA_009831015.1 Picea engelmannii | reverse complement strand
GAAGAGAGAGCACTCTCTTATATACATGAAGAGGATAACCATCTCATAATTGCAGATCCACTATTCTCTCAACCACTCTCAACTACTTTCCCATTATTACAAGATATGATCCCTTTAAATCCTCACACATATCTCTCATATATATTAGATAAGATATTCTAACCAAATCTCCATGATCTTGTCCTTGAAGAGAGGCTTGAATAATTATCTCCTTTGGAATGATGGAAGAGATATTGGAGAAGTCTCTTTGAATTAATCATCCACATATTCCTACACATTACAAATCTCACACATAATTGAGATATATATGAAAACATGTATATTTTCTAATATTTAATCATAAATTCACTTTTAATACTAAAATGAATAAAGTGGAAAATAATGATGTGAAACCCAAATGTATTTATGAAAATGGTATGATAAAGGTTTAATGGGGTGATGAAGTGTAAGGAATAGTGAAGGGAAAGGTGGATGAAAATACGACATTTCTAAGTCCCAACAGCCTACACTGACAAACATATAAGAAGTATGCAACTTTATGGGTTTAGCAGGATATTACCGACAATTCGTCAAAGTTTTTTCAAGGATAGCAAATTTGATCATGAAATCGTAGAAGAAGAACAAGAAGTTTGTATGGACCAAGGAATGCGTAGAAGCATTTCAAGGGCTCAAGGAATTGTTGATGATGATTCTGATACTAAAATTCCTTGACATGGACAAGGAATCCTTGGTATGAACAGACAGATCCAAGGAAGCTTTAGGGAGAGTTTTGATGCAATATGGTCCAGTGATCGCTTACATTTCAAGGAAATTGAGAAAACATGAGGATAACTATGAAATGCATGACTTGGGGTTATAGTAAATTGTATATTCCTTGAGAGTTTGGAGACACTATCTGATTGGACAGAAATTCAAAATAAAGATAGATCACTCTAGACTAAAGAATATTTACATAGATTTACTTGAACGCACGATATAGGTGTTGGTTAGAACTACTTAGCGAATACAACTTCAAGATTACTTACATAAAATGTACGGTGAAAAAAATGGCAGATGCATTGAGTCGAAGACCATGCATATTCTCGGTAATACCTCTTAAGAAGAAAAATCGAGAAAATATTCTAACTATATAGACTGACGATGACTGGTATAAAGAGGTTAAGGAAAATATTGGACAAGATACCATGATGGTACCAAAATTTTAAGGCTATTCTTTAGACAATGATGGATATTTGAGATTTAATATAAGGATTTACATATTTCCTAATGATTAATTAAAAAAGTTGATCTTAAGTGAAGCTCATAGAGTAGTGTACATGGCTCATTTCAGAGTCATGAATATGAAGGAATACCTTAAGTGTTTATTCTTCTGGAAAGGAATGAAAGAAGACATAGTTAGTTTCATGGTGATATGTGTAGAATGTCAGCAAGTGAAAGTTGAACATAGACATCCAGAAAGATTTTTACAACCACATATTATTGCGGAATCAAAATGGGAGGTCATTTTTATGGAATTTATAGTTGGTTTTCCAATGACGCAAGGAGACATGACTTAATTTTCATGGTAGTTGAAACTTTGACGAAGAGTGCACATTTTATTCCTTTACATACTAGATATCAGGCGTCAGACATAGCTAGAGTTTTTTTCAATGAGATTTTAATGTTACATGGTGTACCAAAAAGGATCATATCCAATCGTGTATCGGTGTTTATAGGATGATTTTGGACCAGTTTCCAAGATTCTTTGGGAACACAACTGAACTTTAGTACAACTTATCACGCTAAGATAGATGGGTAGATAGAAATAATGAACCAAATTTTGGAAGATGTGTTTCATATGTATGTAATGGACCAACATAAATGTTGGTAAGAGTTCTTTCCACTGGTAGAATTTGCATACAACAACATCTATCAAAGTGCCATTAATATGGCACCGTTTGAGTTTCTTTACGGGCGACCGTGTTGGACACCATTGAGTTGGGATAGAATTGAGGATAGGGTCCTGGTAGGACCAGAAGTGATCCAAGAAATGGAAGAACAAATGTAATTGATAATCCAAAGGATTAAAAAAGTGCAAGATCAGAAGAAGAGTTATTCTAATGTGCATCGCGTTGACCACAGTTATGAAGTTGGTGACTGAATTGTCTTGTGAGTGAAACCCCACAAGAGTTCGATCAAGTTTGGAAGGGGTGTTAAACTCTCTCCTAGGTTTGTGGGACCTTTTGAAATTGTGGAAAAGAAAGGACCCAAATCTTATCGACTAGCTTTTCTAGATTCTTTGAGGTATATGCACGATGTTTTCATGTATCTGTTTTGAGACATTGTGTTAGTGATCCTACACTTGTGATTGAGATGATTTATTTGCAGGTGTCAAATGAGGGTGCTCTAACAATAGAGCCAATATGCATTTTGGACCATCGCACTCGATAGCTATGACATCAAATAGTTGATCAGGTCAAGGTCTAGTGGGACAATTATAGTCCACTCTCGGCTACCTGGGAGGATGCATATGATATGTGTCAACGGTTTCCTTCTTTGATAGATTAGACACATATATCTTGTCAGTTACTTTTTACTTCATTTTATATACTGTACAACTTTAGGACAATGTTTAAAATAAGAGGGGGTGTATGTAACATCCTTCTCTACTTAGGACATACCATCAACTTATTCTTGGAGGAAACTTGTGTGTAAGTGATCTAGTTATAGTACAATGTTATTTATTTCGAGTATGGATTTTACATGATGATGTGATAGGTTGTGATTTTTTGTTACTTGATATATGTATTGATAGATTCTATTGATGAGTTTACCTAAGTGTGAAAGACACATGATAGATTATAGATGTTGATGGCGTCAATGGACCTCCTTGGACTCCAGATTGACTCAAGGAGTGGATTGTATTTTGTTGGAGTATTTCATTTTATGCATATGTGACATATGATTGATTATAATATGATTTTTTATATGGATCATTGAGAGTGTTTGGACGATGGATGCAGGATGACAAGTTATTACTAATATGACTCACATAAGGAGTAAAGGGGCCATGCACATAAAAACAAACATTGAGGGAGAGGTGTGGTAAAGTCCCTATCATAGCCCACTAGCACTCTCATTGTGCCTTGAATTGTAGGTTAACGATTACCTAGTTCAAGAGGTCTGGGATGTCATGAGGGAAGACTGGGATAGTCACTTACAAATATTCTAAGTGGCGCGCAATAAAGCAGAGTCATTATTCCTTAGAATCCCTTAGTCTCTCACAAGGTCGTCAGAGTGGAGTGTTGACTCCAAGGGTTGGAGAAACTACAAAAACCCATCAAAAGGCCAGTGACACCCTTGGAGCATGGGAATTTGTCTTGAAGGGAAGATCGTGTAATTGAAAAAAAAAAATTGAGTCAATGAATATTGGTGGCCTATAAAACAATAAATTGATTTGACATTGTCGAATTTAAAATAATTAATTAATGAGTAATTTTATTAATTATAAATCCCCATAAAATTCTAATCCTATTCTAAGACAAAGCCTAAATCTAAGTTTAGTTAGGGGACTAAAAAAAATTGTTAAATAAATTAAAATATTAGAGATAAATAAATCTAAAGAAAAAGTGAAATAAATCTAAGTATTTGATATAATGCACATGTGTGCAAGAAAATACCAAAATGGAATTTTAAAATAAGAAAGGAATAAAGAATGCAAGAATAATTGTATGCCTAGAATGGTATCTAGAGTCTAGCTACCACTAGTCTAACTAGAAGAAGACTCATATTTTAACTCTAATTTAGATTTAGTAAGGAGTCAATCATTAAATGAGAATCGAGGGAATAAAGAGAAAAATAGGAGCGGTTTAAGGAACATATTTGAGAAATGTGAGGGAAATGGATTGTTAATTAAAATAAAACATGTAATTACTTGTGCAACTTGGGGAGAAGATGAATACTCTTAATTTATTTAGTTAAAAAGATAATTAATTGTGCATGTGGACATGTGTTAGTGAGGAAATTCCTATAAAAAAAATGGTCTAGATGGGAAAGGGATGACACTGGTTATTGGTAAATTTATGCTACCAAATTATTTTTGATTGGTTTTACTTGTGAGATTTGGGATACCAAGATTCATATAGAGTGGTGGCTCTACCTTGCAATGCAAGCTTTGAGCTAAAGCAATTTTGGTTTGTGTGTGATTGGCCCTTTTACGGCTTGGGGGGATAAGGGGGAAGAAGAGTACCCCTAGCATTGCCTGGGAGGTACCCGTGAAGTCTCAAATATTAGCAAGTGGGAGAAAGGGAGGAGTTCCTTTTTCTGAAGGACATCCTCAATCATTCACACTCATTGGTCACGGTATTTTATTTCTAGAAATTTATTTGTAACGGAAACTAATTTTTGTATTTCGGTTGCTTGTATTGAAGTCGATTTTTATTTGTGGTATATTTTATTTTGCTAAATATATATGATCACGTTGTACAAAAATGGAAGTGTTATTATGTTACAATTTAATAATCTCTTTATGCAGTACACTATGAAATGAAGATTTATTGTTGATTGTTATTAATATTTAATCATAGCTCGTGAATCTAGAGTTGGTATGTATTCCTTCAAGAATATTACATGTCTGGAAATAATTATGGTTATAGCATTTTCTGAGAATGAATTTCATTGTTGATCAACACATCTTTATTTGTTTTCTTAACTTTAAAGAGTTGAAGTTCATTGTCATATTTGTATGGAAGAAACAATATCTTAATCTCTTGTGAATGCTTCCTAAAATTATATATAGCCCAGAATTGAAATTTTATTTCACTGTCAAATTAAATTACAGTACAGAATTTCAAGGTCAATTTGCTATTGCCATTTAAAATTTAAAACCCCGTTTGTAGGAACCCTTTGGTCTCAATATATTTTGTAGTTATTGAATGCAATTTAGATCCTATCCCCATCATGACTATGATACGATTGTTCTTAATCTTGGACCATTATTGGGATTACTTTTATTTTTCTTCTTAATGATAGAAGTTATATATATTATGATCTAGTTGATTGCCCAATTTTCTTCTTGTTTTATATGCCCAATGTTTGTGTTGTTTGCAATATCTCAATCCTAATATTAATTCTTTTAAAGGATTAGAATGAATAAAAAGAAAAAATAAATGACAAATTCTAGTTATTTAAAACAACTGATTGTCATGTAAATCCCAGGAGACATCCCTGTTCCTTCAAGTAAATTAATACAATGAATTTTCTAGTGCCTCTCAGAAGCTACCAATTTAATTTCTACCAAGGATTTACAATTTTTCCTTTTTGCTGCTTCTGTAATTGTAATAGGGGAAATTCATTTATTTTGTTAGGATTTAATTTGAGAATGAAATTGGGGGCTATAAACATATATTGACCTGCTGAGTGTCCTTGAATTTATTTACTGACCTTTCATTAAAGTTTAACCACTTTCAAAATCTGGTCACTGCCTGTAATTTTTACATTTGAATTTATCAAAAATTTAATTTTGTTTCAAGGGCTGGATCAAGGGCCATATTGGGTGTCGGATCAGTTTCCAGATTGGGTGCTGGATTAAGTTCCATATGGTAGTGTCCCTTTTTAAATTAACAATGTTACTTAACATTGTTGTGTCTGGTTTTCCCATTTCCATTTAACTGTTTTCTATTGATTTTCCACGTTTTAAAATAGTGGTAGTAGTCATAGAGTTAACACCAAAAAGGGTGTGTTTTGTAATTGTTTGATTGAATTCATGTATACATGTTCACTCACCTCTTACCTGTCACTTCCACTTCTTTACAGACCCTACATGAAATTTATTGTTCCTTCCTCTAAGGCTATAATTAATAAAATCGTTTTTGTTGAACGTTGAATTAAATTTAAATTATCAAAAATTAGTGTCGTATCCAGGACCGTATTAAGAGTCAGATTAAGTGTTAGATTGAGGTCTATATTTAGTGTTGGATTAAGGTCTAAAATGAGTTCCATATGGGGCTATGTTTTGGGGTTATCCCTCCTTACGAATTGACACCTATTCTATCCACATGTTCGCTTCCACATCAATGGCAATCTCATGTTTTATTTTTACAGTCTAATTTTATCCTTGGTTCAATCTTGGGTAGTTTGCAAATATTAATTTCAGTCAAGGCACTTTCCTAATGAAATTATAGAACTAATGCATTTTGGTCAATGCTTTCTTATTGTAAACCATGAATTCAAAGGGGATTGGTTAACTGCCTTTTATTTTGTAGCTCATGTTCTTGAGTTATTTTTCACTGTATTTAAGGTTAAATTTATTTTTATCAGAAATGTTTTCATTTCAAGGTCCAGAACAAGTGTCGAATCAAGTTTTGTATCAATTTTTGTATCAAGTTCCATATCAAGTTTTGTTTGTGATTCATCATATTATCTTTTATACATGGATTGAAGGTTGGTGTAAGTCCTTATTATTGTTCAATATGATGTTTACCTTCCTTAATATTTTTAAAGGTTTATGTAATGTAAGGGAGAATTGATTTGGATAGGTAAAGTAGCATTTTAATCTACCCATTGCCCAATAAGATTTTAAATCTTCTCATGGTTATTTAAATGCTATTCATGCAGTTTGAATGCTTATTATTGATAATTATGATTGAATTCTTATAGTTAAAAAGGTTACTTAAACTGGTATTGAAATCCGTACATGGTGCTTGAGGAAGGCATTAAATATTCTTATGGGATTTTATGATTGGAATTATATATAGTATATGAAGTACTTATGAATTATTAATTTAGATATATCATGTTATTAAGGTACATGGTTGAGTTACATAGGAGTTGTATTTATTGCAAATGGTGAAAATTTGATTTGATGCTTGACTTGGACTGAACCTGACTTGACAAGATACTAATGAAGATTGAAATAGATCTATGTTCACTCCTAAGATTGTACTTATGCTAATGGGGTTCTTATTAATCTTTATGTATTAATTTCTTATTTGGAATTACACTTAATGATTTCTTGAAATATTTATTAAGTAGAGTATATTATAATTACACTATGATGAAATTGGTGATTAAGTATGTTGATAATTCTAGTTTTGAATAGTAGTGTATGATTGAATTAATGGGAATTAGATACTTCATTTTTCCTCAGAACAGTTTCCAATCATTAGACCTTAAGGGATCAAAATCAATTGGATGAATTCTTGACTTGAACATTTCTTATGTTTCTTGAAGGTCCTAACCATGAAGGATAGGTTGGGCAGGTAATTTCCTTATGTTATCATTTTGTGTTATGGTTGATTGAATAATAGTGATGTTTATTTTAGATTGATTGTGATGAAATTTATTGAGTAGTTATTAATTTATGTTGTGACGGATGTCACTTGTACTAACAATTGTTTCAATTTTTGTTTTACCTATTTGTACATCACTAATTGTTTTTGTAACAGAGGGATGTTACACTTTGTCAGAAGATTAATAAAAAACAATATAATTAGCAAAATAATGATAAAAAAAAAGATACAACAACAATATTAATGATGAAATAAAACATGTTCATACCACTCTATGTTTTCATCACCCTCGTTATCTTCCTTGCTTGGCATGATAACATTGTTGTTCTCAAAAATATTTTTTGATCTAGGTTCTTGTCTTAATATAAATCACCAATTCCTATTCAACACATATGGGTAAAAAAACACTTGCTTGTACTGTTTTGGGAAAACATAAGGCTCCTTAGCTTCATCCCACATCTTTCTAGAGTTGATACATATCAAGCCACTATCACAATCTTTCTTTACATTATTCCAATAAAAGGTGTCCCACCACTTGCACCTAAAAATAAAACATTGGAAAGAAGAGAAGTCCACTCGAATGATCTCTTGTATCTTTACAACATAACCTAACATCCCCCGTATTAGGTTTTGGACAAGGTAGCTAGCATGACTAGATTGGTCAAACTTGACTTCCACTCTGCATTCTTGTGTCATGCGTCCATCATTGGAATCCTTAGTGAGAAAATGATGTCCATATGCCCACATAGATGGGAGCAAATGCACCTATAAAAGAGTGAACAAATCATAGTGCCATGTGTCTAATAAGTCGAGCAATAAACATAAAATATATATGTTACAATTCAAAGGTTCGTTATGAATTCAAAATTGTACACAAAGAGATTATTATTGAGTTGATGAACCCAATCCCTATGTTTAGTGCATCCTCTTCAACACACGGGTAACAACTGGATTCACCATATTTCTCTTTGACTTGGTCAGCAACCTAACTGTTGGGGCATATCATTGACATATTTTATTTTAAAAGATAAGGCTAAGGCATGCTTTTACCATTGAACTGTCTAAATTGTTTCATGTCACTGTCCCATTTCCTCCTCTTCTATTTGTACAATTTGTTACCCACGACTGGGTTTCCTCCGAATTATAAATAATGAATTTATTGATTGCATAAATTTATAAATGTGTTGATGTGTGTGTGTGTGTATACACATATTCATGAAATGAAATTGACATATAGTACATATTCGATTAAAATATACATTATGAAGTTCTTTGTGAATAGTTGGTGTGTAGAAATTTGACAAACAATAAGTCACTTACTCTTTATCAAGTGTCTTTTTCCATTCATTTGGAGAATCTCCCCTTCTCTTTTGTCTTCATACCTTACTTTGTCCCAAATCATCACACTTGGTGTGTTGTCAATCTGCTTGTTGTGTTCACTGGCATAATATAAAGATTCATATGATATGTACCCATCTACCATAGACCCCTCTGATTTTGTCCTTTTTCGAACAAATCCTTTCAATTTATTCATGTACCTCTCTAAGAAGAACATCCAATGATAGGAGACCACTCCGAATAATTCAACCTCATCTAGTAGGTGAATTATAATATGAACCTACAGGTCCATGAAACGTGTCGGTAATTCCTTCTCAAACATACAAACAATCTCATCTACCTCTTGATGCCACCATGGAATTCTAGACATATAAATCTCCTTTGATGTGATCCAACATACAAATGTAGATAATTTAGATATGGAATTTCGTAGGTCCTGGGGAAGTCATGGTTCACACACCCTCACACGAGTAAAGGATAATGACACTACAAAGTAAACACACACAAAATCAATTATGTTTTATCCCATGGCATGAATTTATAAAAAAAATACTAAAATCATGTTTTTGACATACATACTCTTAGAAGGTTCAAATGGTCATGTGATTTTACCGCAACAAATGGTCTTCCATAGTGAATTTGAACGGTAGTGAATACCCATATAAAGAAGGCACTGTCACACCCAATATAACTTCATTTTCCAAAGAAATATCAACTTTCTTAAATATCTATGAGATGCAACCTTTATTGAAAGACCAAGAGGGACCAAAATCTCCTCTACTTTATTTTCTTGGCCAATGTTTATTTTTAATTTTTGAAGAAATAATATCTCTCCTAACAACCAATTTGTCACTTTCTTTTGATGATATGTTTCTAGAGGGAAAACCCCCCCTTTAACTACACTAGGGTTCAATATGTAGAAAGAGAGAATAATCGTCTAAAATCTAATCAATTCTCTATACTAGCCCAAACATACCAAAAATAATATAAATAAAGCAAAGAGAGAAGAGATCGGGTAACTATACCTCTAATCCCTTGTCTAGTGATGATCTCCTCATGCTTGGAATTTCCACTAACTGTACGTCTCCTCCCAGGGCTGACCCACATCCAAAGATAGGCAAAAAAGAACTACAAGAATGTTATTCCATATATAATTTAGGGTTAGATGTTAGAATGACAAGTATAAATCAATAAAAGTACTCAATAAACCATCATTTGGGACAGGAAAATGTGATTCCTTTATTCATAATGCAAAGATTATACCTTACAATCTGAGTCGGCCACCATTCCACAAACCTGGTCCGAGATCCTCTTTATCATGATCCAAGTTCACATTGAATGAAATTATTCTCTGAACCTTCTGATCTCTTGTGTGGAAGGGAATGCGTTAATTGAGGAAGAAGGGGCTGATGAGGGAATGCTAAGGCAATTTCTCACAAAAGGCAGCAATATCTTGGGGAAGTAGAGGAATTGAAATCAGGTAGAGTTTCATTATTCTTATTCTTAGCTTTGAAATGAGACCCAAACACATCCTTTTATATGAAAAATGGATGGTTATCTGGTTGGGTGATGAGATATATCAGGTGGATTAGTTGGGAAACCTCCAATAGCCCATGAATTTCAATGAATCCCTTGCAACTTTTTATTTTTTTCAACTTTTCCAAGCATACACAGGCTGTAATAGTGAAACATGCATATGTACGTGAGTTGTAGTGGTGTAGAAAGTGTATGTACATGGGATGTAATGGCGCAGGGAATGTACATCTTCCAAAAAATTGGTTTTTAAGAAGAGATTCTCAGCAGTGCTTTGGAAAAATATGCAAGTAAGAGGACCAAGGTCATGTATGCAAGAGAAAGGAATTTTAGGGATAAAACATATGTCCCCTAATGTGTGAGGTCAGAAGAGAAACTGATGGCCAAAATACATTACAATATCTTCACCAATGTACGAGATCGAGTAAGCCAGGGACCAAAGTTCGGGATGTGCCATATGAAAAACAACAATTGTCTCTTTGAGGTGGGCATACCCATGCTTAGGGTGAACTAAATCATGGTTGAAAATCCAATACACTATAGATACATATCATATAACTATATAAAGTGTAGTTGCGAGAAATACACAGCAGATCTACATCTCAAAATCAGTTGAAGATATAGAAATATAATATCCATCTTCAAGAAGCTAGTGGCACCCAATGGCTGGGGATGAGGACTTCATAGCTCGAGAAAAAAATTGAACATCTTCAAAACTTAGGTAGGATTACAATAGGAGTGTATAACTCAGTACCCCGATCTCTATGATGGCTCGTCGAGAAAAGACATGAGGATCTCGATGATCAGGCAGAGAACTTTAGCGATTTTGAATCAAGACTTTACTGGACGCTCAAGATGGTCGACTCATGATGTCAAGAGACAAACTGTAGAGAGGATGACTTAGGTTGGGTGAAAATTCCCTTGGAAAAAATCACAAAATATGATCAGACTCAGGAAGCATGACATTGACATAAGTTCATGATGCAGGAGGAAACACAAACTCTCCATTTGTTTGGAAGAGTAAGCAAATGGAGGAGGACACAACTCTATGTAGCGAGAATAACTTTCTAAGGTAATACTAGATCCCAATGCTTGACGAACAAATGAAAGGATGTGATTTTCCCAAGGGAGACTCTTTGTGATGTTGAAAAAAAGAATACATATTTCCCATCCCCTCTTTTTGGAATATTTGATTTTTTTGTCTCTTTCAATTTTCAAGAGCTTGAAAAAGAATAAAAGAATGCTATGTTACAAAGGAGGAATGAGTGTCGCAAGTAAGCATACTAGTTCCAAGTGCAAGGAACATACTAATGCTCAGAGCAAGGAGACATGTGTAGGAAAAGGACACTCAGGGAAAATTCCTCAATGGGTCAAGGTGTCAAGTCGTAGAGGAAAAAAGTTCTACAAGGCTTGTGTATAAGGCATTCTTCAAAGGTTTAGTTGAGAGCAACATGGATTCGAAATTAGGCCAAAGACATAGATATGCAAATTTGATTAAGAAAGACTCAATGAGACCCCCTTCCATGTAATTTGTACAAGCCCATAGAAGGTAAGATCGATAGTTTTTTCACATTTAGAGAGTCTGAAAAAAGATAAAAGAATACTCCAGGGAGTACCCTTTTTGGAGATAGTTTAGTCAGTTCGAAAAAGGGGTAAACTTGCACCGAAAAGACGTCTATTCAAAACCATTTTAACGAGTGTGACAAAGACAATATCACTCGACAATCCTTTCAATTTTAAGGATTCTTAAAAGAGCTTAACTATGGACTCACAACCTTTTTTGAGTTTAGTCTCCTTAGCCCGAAAAACTATAAAAGTTATTGAGGAGAAATCTCCCAGCGAGACAAATCTTCTTAGGTGTATCTGTTTATGCTATAATAAATAGGCTAGAAAAAGGGTTAAAATCATGCCAGCAGATGTTCTTCTAGATCAATTTAATGAGTGTGAAAGAACAAGGTCACTCAACGATCTTTTCAATTTTAGGGAGTCTGAAAAGATCTTAACTATGGAATCCGTGGGGGTTCCTTTTTCATAAGTAATCTCCAAGGTCCGAAAATGGTGATAAACCAAAACCAAAGAGAATGTTCCTTTTTCGAAGATTTAGTCCCTTAGGCCCGAAAAAAGGGTTAAACTTACCCCTAAGAATACTCTTCTAGCGAACCAAAGTTCCTAGGGCATACCTTTATTTGTGAAATTAACCATCCAGATCGAAAAAGGGGTAAACTACCATCAGAAAGATGTTCCTTCAAATTTGAGTTTGGAGAATGTGAAGGGAAACAAGATCGCTCGGAAATATTTTCATGTTTATAGAGTCTGAAAAGGAATTAAAGAAGACTCCATGGAGATACTTTTATCTGTTAACAAGACAAGATAAAAATAATAAATACAATCTCTTCGGATATTGCTTCTACATTGTAAAGAGAGCTTGAAAGACAACAAAGCGTGCTCATTTGGGATTCCCGAGGGTGAGGCCAAGAATGATGGTGCATCATATGAATGAGGCTAAATATTGTAATCATGATAGGACTAACAAGGACTCCTGAGATTATAGTGATTACTGATAGCATGGATGCCAAAATGAAACAAGTATCTACCTAGGGAATCCATGTAAAGGTAGGATCTACCACCTAATTACGACACTTCTAGAGAAGCAATGAAGGTTCTATGTTTCACTTCGGTGGGGTCAATCCTATGGAAAAGAGGAAAAGATCACGATATGCAGAAAGTGGAGAGGAAATCCTAACTTATATGAGAAAAGTTGGAAAAAATGACTTTTACCAAAGGATACCAAAAAGTGACCCATCCCCAAAAAATTACCAAACCAAAAGAAAAAGAGGTACCATAACATCCAATAAGAAACTCATAATTGGAATCAAGTGATTTCCAAGCCAGGAAAAAAGAAAAAGGGGGTCAAAAAAGTGGCAAAAAGGGAAAATATATATATATATATAAATAGAAGCTGACACATCATTTTCAGCATTGCAGTTTGAAAATTACCCACAAGGAGAAAAAACCCCTTTGCTAAAGAAGTGGATTCTGGGAGTTTCAATGGAAGAAATGAACCTCTACTTGGACCAAGTAAGTACAATTTCACCCATGTTGCATTTCAATTACTCATTTATGCATTTAATTTGGTTTTTTAGGGGGCACGCTCTTGTAAAACGAGTGGCCCTGTGTGTACATGGGTTGTCCTGTTAGTGTTTATGCCATTATTATAGTTCTTTGCATTTCAATAGATAAGAGCATCATAAGAACAAGATCACTGATAAATACATGTTCACAAGAGACACAACATTTATCCTGGGAAACCCTCTAGGGGAAGAAAACCCAGCAAAAACTTCCTTATCATAAATTGCCAATACAATGTTCAAGAGATAACTCAAACCAATACAGACAGTCCTCTCCAAAAGATGCACCACTCTTCTCCCTCTCTCCAGCTGGTAAATTGCAACTTGCCTCTTAAGAATGAGCAAGTTGGTTGTGTGTGAAAGTGAGGCACTAGCCTCTCTATATATACAAGACTAGAACATGTGAAGGGTCTTCACTGGCAGGGCTGACCTCTCACTCTGGGTGGGTAAACCCACCTTTAATTTATTTCTAGGTCTCAATAATAACTGTTGGGGCTGACTTCTTATTCTGCCTATTACAATTGTCCAATGACCAATCTGCAAAAGGGGATTTTGTCCTAATACAATTATCGACATGATTAATCCACAATGGGGATTAATCTTATTAATAAAATAACAATAATAATAAGAATACTCTTTGCAGTTACATTATTTCAACACTCCTCCTTAACAAGAAGGGTCTTCTTCAATAGCATCAGGCGAGAGAGGTCTACATCATCAATGGAATCAGGAGGATAGTATCATCAATATCATCTTGAAACATTGGCTAGCACATTTATAGGTCATCGGAAGTTTTCTTCATCAGTAGCATCATCATTCTCGAAAGAATGCCATCATCCTTTGCATAAATATGTAGCAATAAAAATGATACCTCATCACAACACTAGGCTGGCACATCACAGTACTACACTGGCTCAATGTCATAGCTGATAAGTTGGTAGCTCAGTGTCAGTCACATCTTGCTTTACATATAACAACTAGGTCAAAAGCAAGGTATATATATATATATCATCTTTCTATACATCTAACAACTAGGTCAGAAGCAAGGAACACATCAACATCTCTCTTTACGTCTAACAACGGGGTCAGAAGTGAGGAATCATCTTGCTTTATGTCTAACAACTAGGTCAGAAGAAAGGAACACATCAACATCTCACTTTACATCTAACAACGAGGTCAGAAGCAAGGAATCATGTTGCTTTACGTCTAACAACTAGGTCAGAAGCAAGGAACACATCAACATCTTGCTTTATGTCTAACAACGAGGTCAGAAGTGAGGAATCATCTTTCTTTACGTCTAGAAACTAGGTCAAAATCAAGGAACACATTAACATCTCACTTTACATCTAACAACGAGGTCAGAAGCAAGGAATCATCTTGCTTTACGTCTAACAACTAGGTCAGAAGCAAGGAATCACACAACGTCTTGCTTTACGTCTAACAGCAAGGTCAAAAGCAATGACTCATCTTACTTTACATCTAACAGCGAGGTCAGAAGCAAGGAACACACAACGTCATGCTTTACGTCTAACAGCGAGGTCAGAAGCAATGACTCATCTTGCTTTACGTCTAAAAGAGAGGTCAGAAGCAAGGAATAAATATATACACTCCCCCTTTCAGGGAGGGTTCTTTCAGACTATACCAAGATTATCTCGAAAGTGTTCAAACATTACATGAGATAGAGGTTGGTCAACACGTCAGCAACCTGTTCATTCGTGCTAATGTATTGGAGCTTCAAGTATCCTCTATGTACCATGTCGCAGATGAAATGATAGTAGATTTCTATGTTCTTTGACCTGTCGTGGAATACATGATTTTGTTTAATCTTTATGAAGCTCTGGTTGTCACATAGAATCATGGTTTCTCTCATCTCCAATTCAAATAGGCCAATCAACAAATTTCGAAGCCATATAGCTTCACAGCTAGCAGAACATGCAACAATGTACTTTGCTTCCACTGTGTTGAGAGCAATATTGGATTGCTTCCTACTCTGCCATGAGATCATAACTGATCCCAAACTGAAACAACATCTGGAAGTGCTTTTTCTATCTGCAATGCTTCCTTCCCAATCTGCATCAGTATATCCACTCAATGTGAAGTCATGATATCCATCATAGATGAGTCCATAATCCATTGTACCTTTAATGTACATCATCACATGTTTTGCAGCCACTAGGTGAACATGTATGGGTTCTACCAAAAACTGACTCAAGTTGTTCACTGCAAAACATATGCCTGGTCTGGTGTTCATCAGGTACATCAACAATCCAATAATCTGTCTATACAGTGTGGCATCTATCAAGTCTGACGAAGTATCGACCAACAACTTCAGCTTCATTTCCATGGGTGTATTCATGGGCTTACATTATAGCATGTTGAATCTCTTTAAGATTTTGACCGTGTACTTCCCTTGATTAAGGAGGATCCTTTCTGGATTCTTCCATACCTCAAGGCCTAAGAAGTAATGCATTATACCAAGGTCTTTCATTTCAAATTCTACGACAAGTCTCTTTTTACATTCAGTGATGAGCTTTTCTTCTCTAGTTAAGAATAAGTCATCCACGTACAGTAGTAAGATTACTGGTTCATTATCCATAATTTTGAAGTAGAGATTTGAGTCTTCTTTACTCTTGGTAAATCCTAAGCTCATCAAGAAACTGCTTATACGGCCATACCAAGGTCCAGGGGCTTTCTTCAATCTGTATAAGGATTTCTTCAATCGGCAGACATGAGACTTCCTATCTTCAACCTCAAATCCTTTGGGTTGCTCTATATACACTTCCTCTTCAGTGACATCATTTAGGAAAGCTGTCTTCACATCCATCTAGTGCAACTTCCACTTCATCTTAGCTACAAGAGCTATGATGGTCCTAATTGAAGTGTATCTGGCTATAGGAGCGAATGTCTCTTCATATTCAATGCCTTCCTTATGGGAAAATCCATGAGCGACAAATCTTTCTTTATACTTCTCAATACTTCCATTAGTAGCATGTTTTGTTTTGAAGATCCATCTGTAGGATACCCCATCTTTATTCTTCGATCTGGGAACTATTTCCCATACTTCATTCTTCATTGTGGATTGGTATTTGTTAAGAACCAAACATCAATATAGCATAGAAAAACCTCAGGAAAAGTACTCAACGCGTTGAAAAAGAGATAATTTCATATAATAAGCCTCTTCGAGGGGGCAACCTCCTTTAACCCCACTTAAATGTTCAAGTACAAGATGATTCAAAATGAAAATGTCTCCTTGGTATATATAGGAGACTAGGAGGTATAATTACAACTAATGGCCTAAAGCCGACATAAATAAAATAACATTACTAATCTAATATGCCCCAATTAAGGGGTAATGGGCCAATATTAGGGCTTAACATGCCCCTCCCCTTGAGACAAGTGTTGTCCGCAACATTTGAGTAACTCTGGATGCTTCTGTATAAACAACTCATCTTCCCAAGTGCAATATTCAGCTGGTAGTTTCCTCCATTTAATGAGATACTCTGAAATGGATCTATTCCTCAGTTGGAGAATTCTTGTGTCAGTGATGGCTTCAGGCTCCAATATCATTTTTCCTTCCTTCTCAAGTTCTGGCAATATAGTTTGAACTGGGATCTTGTCGCCTATAACTTTCTTTAAGCATGAAACATGGAAAAATGGGTGTACTCGTGAAGATGCAGGCAACTCCAATTTGTATTCCATAGTACCAATCTTTTGCAACACCTTATAAGGGCCATAGTACTTTGGTGATAATTTATTATCCTTCTTGGCTTGCTTGAGGGACATCTATTTGTATGGTTGTAGTATTAAAAATACCCAATCCCCTAATTCAAAACTTCTTTCACTATGATGTTGATCTGCTTGTTGTTTCATGCGATTTTGTGCCATGGTCAGGTTGTCCTTTAAGATTTGGATAAATTGTTGTTGATTCTCGATGTGATATTCCACTGCTTGAACCTTGGATTTTTTTTTTAGAGAAGAAGTGATGGAAGGAGGGTGGTATCCATAAAGTTCCATAAATGGTGTCATTTTTGTTGCAGTGTGAAAGGAAGTGTTATACCACCATTCTGCCAAGGGTAACCATTTGAAACATTGTGCTTGTTTATCATAGACAAAGCAAGGAAGGTATCCTTCCAGACATTTGTTCACTATCTCAGTTTGTCCATCAGATTGAGGATGATAGGATGAGCTATGAGCCAATTGAGTACCCAAACAAGAAA
>ML782065.1:424140-442079 GCA_009831015.1 Picea engelmannii | reverse complement strand
CCCTTACAACAACAGTCTCAGTAGAAGAAACATTGATGGATTTCGGCTATACGTATGCTCCTAACCTCATCCATTAGGGGGCATCTGTTATCACTGAAATTTCGTCTGCACATGGCGACAAGAACTCCACATCATCAAAACAGAAATGAAGTCATTCACGATGCTGAATTAAGTTCATAGCATTCCAGAAGGGTAAAAAACTATACAAAGTAACCAAAAATTGAAGGGCACTTTTCAGCAGCTTGGTGCGCGCGCATATGCGCGGGACAAAAATGTGTTTTTGGCGCATGCGCGCCCGACGCGTGCCTGTCAACATGAAAAGCCGCGCATCTTCTAATACGGTGCATTAATTGCTTAAGTCAGCCTCTCGACCGCCTGTGGACCAGCCCCCAAGATGATTTGACCCTCAGATCAGGGTCGGCTCTGCAAATTCGATGAATTAAATGACTTAAGTGAACCCTAAACAGGTCTGTGTTTACACCGGAAGCTGGTTACGTGACAGCCTGGAAAATGATATAAATAGCCATGAAGACTCATTGTTTCAGCAGAGAATTCAAAGCAGAGTTACATTGTCCAGATGATTAAGAGCCTAGCCTTTGACAACCAGTCCATCAGCTGTGTAATCCAGAGTTCTCTCACCACCCATTTCTGTTCTGTTCATTTTGTAAGGAAGGCATTCCGTTGAGGATCCCTGAAGGACCTTCCGCTGGAGGGAAGAGGAACCATTATCCCTTTCTTCAGTGTGTGCTTTGGTTTCACTAATAGATCAAGCCTTGAAACCATTGATAACTCCCTTGTCTCACATTTGACGTTTTTGTTTATTATTCGAATTGTTATTTTCTTTCAGCTGTTAGATAGATTGTATTCTGTTGTGTTTTATGTTTTCTGTTAACCCTTTTTGCTCCATAGCATCCTGTTCTGCCTTGCCGAGCCCAACAAGGCATGCTAGTGCTCCCATTTTTTCTCACCCGGCAACGATTCGAGCACGAACACTACCCAACTCCACAAAATAACTAATGTGACTGAAGCTCACCTTCGTTGCGTGCAAGAAGAAAAATAATAGGCCATAGTGGCCTTGAAGCAAGCACAAGATGAAATTATAAAGCAATTTCAAGTTTCACAATAGGAGAAGGAGGACCTCCAAACTAAGCTCGAAGAAACTAAAGCACAAATAGAATAGGAGAAAGAACAGTTGCTCGCAGAGTAGGTTAGAGTTAAATAAGTAGTCAACAGAGAACTTCTCTCTATGATAGGCTTGGAGCAGATGGAAGAAGACCTGTTAGTGAATCAAGTCATGAAGCTTGTTGAATCCATTCAGCATCTTCAATAGAAGGTTGCAAAACTAGAGCTACAAATAGTGCCAAGCACTCTGTAGGAAGTGTGAGACCAAAGTGAAGCAACTTTCTAGAGAACAATTGAAAGGATCAAAGAATTAACCATGGAATGTAAACTACTAAGCAGTTGCGGTGCGTAGAATTATGAGAACTTAACGAGGACCCTGAATTGAAGACACTGGAGTTGCAACTCCAAGAAGCATAGCAACAAGTAGAAGCAGTAAAAGTGCAGTTAAAACTCATGTCAGTAGTTGAGAGGATGAAAGCATCCCAAGAACAACACATGGCTCAACACCAAGTCCATGCCATACAAAGAAAAATCATGGAAGTGACTCATAAGCTTCAACCAGTCCAGGATGCAGCTTGCATACTTTTTTAGGAGATTGAAGGATGAGGAGAAAATATAAAACAAGTAGTCACTTTGGTAGATAAACACTTAGGACCTGTGAATGAGGCAGTTATTCAAGAGTTCTTCAAGAAGAGGTTGAAGTAGCTCGAGCCAATCTCTAGGATTTTGAGGAAGAGTTACCTAGACCAGAGTGACTCGGGATGGGTCACAGGTGAGTGTTGGGGGCATGGTGGCCCTTAACGAATTTTTGGAGATCCTTGGTCATGTTTGACCTATTTTGGGACTTTGACAGGCTAGTCGAACATGGACTGCAAGTCAAGGCAAAGATCACAGGATATTGACCCCTTTTTAAGGAAATTTTTGGTATTAGGGTTTATGTAATAGGTATGGGATGTTGGCCCATGATTTTACCCATGTTTAGACCCATTTTGTAATGTATAAATAGAAAGATATGTGATGTAAGTAAGAGAGACCTGTGTGTGTAAGAAGAAGAAGATGCTAAGTGCTAGAGTTCTATCTATGTGATTGCAAAGGCTTTCTGCTTAATGTATGTTGAGACTTGCAAAGCTAAGTGCAAGTGATTGTAAGAAGGATTTATTCTTAAATATAGCTCGGGGAAGGAGGATCTAGCAAGGTGTGCATAAATCTCTTGTCCTATGTGGAGTAGGTTCCAGGGCATTGTGCTTGTAGAAGATTGAGAGAAGATACTAAAGAAGAGAATATTTGGTGGACCCCCACACTGGGGTGAATCATGTATATCCTGTGTTATGGTTTCTTTGTGCATTCTAGTTATTGTCTTGTGTATGTGATTTAATATTAAGTGCAGTAATGAATGTTTAGATGAATCTAGTATGATAGCTTAGTGCTTAAATGTTTTGAATAAATGCTACATATGATATTTTTCCATATGGTAAGTGCTTAGGTGTGTTAGATGTGGTAGAATATTGCATTTTTATGTACATAGGTTTTGGATCCGCAATGTGAATAAGGGTTTATTACTGATGAATGCTAACAACTAAGTTCTTTGTTATGTGGTATAATCACAAATCTATGTCCCAACTAGTTTGCATACATTTGAGTCCTACAACCAACCCTGGCTCTACCTCGGGTGAGACTTCATATGCTTCGCAGGTGTTACTGAAAGGGCCAATAGTTAATGTTTTACTGGTGTGTTATTGAAGTGTTAAACCTTGGGTCTGCCCCTATGCCAATAGGGTTATTACTGGTAGTTGCGGGGGATCCCTGATTGCTCCCTTCCCCACTAGAGGATGCTGAAGATTGAGCCATGTTTTTTTCCATGTGGAAATGGGTTCGTCATTACAACAAGATGTTGATGTGCCAATAGTTTATGGGATTATACAAGCCGAGGGAACATATGAGTTAGGTGGTCTTCCGTGCAAAGGTTACATAGATACTTTGACTTTCTCTTCTCTGTTTTTTCCCTGCCAACATTGTTGGTATCCTTTTTTACCATTAACCCTTCTTGTTCCATTGTTTCTTCTTTCCCTCGGGATGTTGGTTGGCCTTAGGGTTCATCGAATACACACTGTGTACATATGACACTTGGGTAGTGGGAACAACCAAACTTGAGGTTTGGATGACCATAGTATGTTGTATCGACAATTGTTGCGATTGATTTAACAACAGATCAATGGAATTTCCTTGTGCTGAGCCCACAATACCATCGGCAAGGGGTCCAAAAATTTTCTTGTCCTTATCGAGAATATACCATAGCTGATCCAAATGGATATCGGTGGCCACCCACCTTTTCCAACTGGCTCAAAATAGTTTTCTGGAAATTTTGGTAATTTACTATTTTTAGCATTTTTCACTTCCAGAGCTTTCTAAGGCCCTAAATGATGATTTTTTGGAAACCAGGTTTGAAATATGGTTTTTCCTTCGATATTTCACCTGAAATGAATCTCTTCGATGATACATTTCCAATGGGCTATCATACACCTAAAAAAGAGATCGTATCCAAAAGTTATAACCTCGGGAAGTTGATGTACTAACTTACCTAAACGGGGCCCACATGAATTTTGGCGCTTCATCTCCTAGGGTTAGGTTTTTGGATGTCTAGGGTTTTTGACATTCCTGATTATTGTAAAAAGGCCTTCAGAGTCTCATTGTAATCATATTTTGGCTAATGAGCGTAGCTGTCACATATCTTCTCAGAGATAAGCCGCCACCATTCCAGCAAGCCTGTTTCCGCAGCATTTTACAGTTTCCAACATATTTCTTTATTGAATAGAAAACCAGTTTTATTGTATCTCTATTATTTTGTGTTAGGAACCTATTAATAATATGCATTCATTTTTTTTTCTCATAAAATCCATATTAGTGGTATCAGAGCGGTCTACTCCTTGTCATCTTAATGCATGTCCCCAACGAGGTCGGAGTACAAAAAGGTTGGGTTTCGAGCTTGCTTATCTTGAGGAAAAAATATGTCGCATGCCCAAGCGACCTATCATGGTAGGAGAAAAGAAATATGATGGGACAAGAGATCCTTTCAAACTTTTGATTGAGGAATCCCTCATGCAACAGAGGAACAAGATGATGGATAACTTTGTTCAAACCCTTCGACAGCTACCAATAGGCAATGCATCTTCTTCGAATGGAGGCCCCACCCCCTTCAATGTAGAAATAAACTTCTGTATTCCTATATTTGAAGGTTAGATACATGTAGATGTTGTAGACAAGTGGTTGAATCTACTAGAAGGGTATTTTTATGTCCATAACTTTTTGAATAGAGAAAAGATTACTTTTGCTCTCCTCAAAGCCGTTCCCCATGTAAAATATTGGTGGGAAACATTTTGTGAGCAAAAGGAAATAGAAGAACCCTCATTATTTTCATTCATGACCACCTAGGAATCCTTCAGGGATTCTATTAAGGAACAATACTACGCTGTCGGAAGTTATGATGACTTGTATACCAAATGGACCACATTGTGGCAAGAAAGAGACCAAGCAGTGCTAGATTTCACAAATATCTTCCATACCTTGTGCACCAATATGGATATCAAATATTCACAGTGACATCGAGTGCTCAAGTATCTCGATGCCTTACATAGATACATCCATACCGAAATGGAATTTATGGACATCTCATCCTTAGGTGTGGCCTACAAATATACCGTCAAAATTAAGAAGAAGCTCAAACAAAAGATGAGGTTATTTGGGCCTAGGAACCCCTCACAACAAAATCTAGTCAAGGGCAGCCCCAACTCATAGAAGAAAGGATAGAGAAAATATGGAAATTATTAGGACAACCAGTCCAAGCTGCAAGAAAATAAAGACACTAGAAAGTAAAAGAAAGACACTGGGAAGTGGTGCGACTTCCATAAGAGCCCTTGGCATAACATTACTGACTTCCACTCAAAGAAGTCCTTGGTGGCTGAAGTGAAAACCTGTGAATCAAATGTAGATTCTGACTCTGAGCCAGAACTAGAAAGGGGAAGATGGATCATTGACATGGAACCTAGTACTACCATTGCTACCACCAAGATCTATCCTGGTGTAACAGATGAGCAAGAAGAAGGAGAGTGCATCTTCCATTCACATATGTGGGTAAAAGGCACCCCACTGCACTTCAACATTGATAGTGGTATCCAGAAGAACCTCATCTCAGTAGAGGTTTTCAAGCGGCTGGCCTTGCCAACAACACTGCACCCACAACCCTACACCATTGGATGGCTCTACCAAGGAAGTGACCTTTGAGTTAGCCAACAGTGTTGACTGTCGTATGACATCAAGCCCTTCAAAGACGAGGTATTGTGTGATGTTTATCCTCTCAAAGTTTGTGATGTTATTTTGGGAAAACCTTATTTATGGAAACATCATGTTGTATATGAGTCTAGGCCATGTAGTGTTATTATTACTTTGAAGAAGATACCTAAGGCAGTCCCACCTAGTGCTATTTCCTTGATCTTTGTTAAGAAATGAAGGAAGGTCATCTCTCAGATGGGGAAGTTTGTCTTCTTTGTGATTTGCTATCAGAATAAGAGAAATATCACAACCACATATAGGGTCTCTTCAGTCGACCTCTCCACACAACAGAAGAAATTAGATAAGGATGGGGAAGAATACTCAGATATCTTCTCCTCACCTAGAGGGGTACCTTTGCACTGCCAGGTCAACCACCCCATCGACTTGACCTTCAACGCACCACTTCCCAATGGGCTAGTCTATCACCACTCTTTGTTAGAGAATGAGGAGATTAAGTGACAGATCCAAGAACTACTCCACAAGGGGCACATCCATCCCATCTCATCACCTTGCAGGAGCCCAATCATGCTGGTACAAAAGAAACATGGAACTTGGCAACTCTTTATTGATTACTAGGCTCTGAATAAAATCACAGCGAGAAACCGGTACCCGATTCCCCAAATTGACGACCTCCTTGATCAACTCATGGGGGACAGATACTTCAATAGGATTGATCTAAAGTCTTGCTACCACCATGTTCCAACAGAATAGACAGATGTATGGAAGACGACCTTCAAGTCAAAGGAAGGCCTTTTTGAATGGTCGGTCATGCCCTTTGGTTTGAAAAATGCTCCAACCACTTTCATGAGGATGATGGACAATATCCTGTGACCATTCACCAATACTTTTGTAGTGGTGTATCTAGATGATATTCTAATTTACAGCAAGAATTGGTTTGAACACTTGCATCATATTCAATAGGTTTTGCACACCCTGTAGTAGCACAAGCTATACGCCAACTTAAAAAAATGCTCCTTTGGCATGGACAGGCCCCATTACCTAGGCTAAATCATTGATCAACATGGCATACATGTGGATCCAACCAAGATCCAAGTCATCCATGACTATCTAGCCCCAACCACACTCACTGAGATTCAGAGCTTCTTGGGCCTTGCCAATTTCTACCATAGATTTGTGTTGGGATTATCCCATATTGCATGGGCCCTCAACCAAATAAACAAGGGTGGTGGTAAGGAGAAATTTGCGTGGGGCTGGTCCCAACAAAAATCATTCGATGATTTGAAGAAGCGCTTGTGCTCATCCCCAGTACTTTCACTACCAAACCTGTAACATCCATTTGAGATCGAGACAGATTATTCATACTATGTTCTGGGCACCGTTCTCACTCCACATGACCACTCCATGGCCTATCATAGTGAGACACTGTTAGATAATGTATGTAAGTACCCTACTTATGACAAATAAATGTACTCCATTGTGAAAGCCTGCCACCAGTGGAGACATTAAATTCTTGGGAAGGAGACATTCATCCACACTGATCATAAGACCCTGTAGTTCATACAGACACAGGGAAAATTGCAGAATGACCTCCATCAAAAGTGGTCCACATACTTGCATCAATTCCACCTCAACATCAAGTATAAAATAGGAAGCACCAATCGCATCATTTATTGCCTCAGAAAACCACCAATCGCGACACTCACCATAGTGCTAGACTCTTGTGGCCATGAGACCTCTTGATGGCTCCAACTCTATGAAACAGACCCTAACTTCGCCACCACCTACCAAATGTTGGGTGCAAATGTAGTTGTCGATAATTTCCATCTTTGGGATGGGTTGTTGTGTCATCTAGGACATATATGTGTTCCATCAAGCGAGTGAGTGAAGATGATATGGGAAGCCCACTATAGTCGGGTGGAAGGACACTTCATTGTCAAAAGGCAGTGGCGATGCTACAGAAAAATTTCTACTAGTCGAAACTTCGACAGGAGGTTAGCAAGTATATCAGGTCCTCCACTGCCTGTGCTATTTCCAAATCGACCACTAAGAAACAGGTCCTGTACACCCCTCTTCCTACTCCTGACAATCCATGGGAATCCATCTCAATGGACTACATGTCAGGTATCCCATCCACCAAGCGGGGAAATGACTATGTTTTGTGGTTGTTGATCATTTTTCTAAGATGACAATTCAGGTTACCTACAAGAAGAGCATCACAGCAGAGGCCACTGCCAAGTGCTTCTTGGAATGAGTCTAGGTACATTTTGGAATCCCACAAACCATTATATCAGATCAGGATAGTTGATTTCTCAGCACATCCTGGTCGAGCCTCTGGTCATTACTCGACAACAAGCTCAACAAATCCGTAGCCTTCCACCCCCAAACAGATGGCCAAACCAAGGTTGTAAATTGAATGATTGTGCATATCCTTCATATATATAATTCAAAGCACCCCCTCACATGGGATGAGAGCCTTCCCTATGTCTAGCATAGCTACAATCGATCCCTGCATATCTCAACCAGCCACAACCCCTTTCAGGTGGGGTTGGGATTCCAACCATTGGGTCCCATAGATGTTGCACTTCCCCTTGTGATCACCTCGAACATCTCATCTCTTGCTCCAAATGAAGCTAACAAAGCCACCCGGTTCATTGAGCGTATCCATCACATCTGGTAACTGGTTCAAGATATCCTACAGAAGTCCAATGACAAGTACAAATAGCACCATGATCAACATCGGCTGCCACATAAGTTTCAGGTGGGCAACAAATTTTGGTTGCACTTGCGGAAAGAATGCCTTACAAGACCCCATCGGAAGCTTCACCCACTCCATTATGGGTCGTACACTATCACCAAGGTTGTGGGGATAATTATTTTGAGATCAACATTCCTCCTTTCCTTGACCTACACCCAATGTTCAACGTGGATCTCCTTCGCCCTTATTTTCCACCACTATTGGACACCTCAGAAGTAGCAGAACAATTGACACCAACAGATCTCAACCCTGACTACATAAAATAGGAATCCAATGATCAAATTCTCGACACATAGATCAATGGCACTCGACAACAAAGGATCTAGCTTTATCAAATCATCAAAGCAGGGTAGCTCCTGCACCATGGCAAGTGGCTCACCTGAGGCCAACTTCAACAGAAATTTCCTCATTTGATGGGGGACCTCAACAAAGTGGAGACCATTGCTTCCTAAGAAGGTAGTATTGATCCATATGGATATCTATGGCCACCCACCTTTTCCAACTGGCTCAAAATAGTTTTCTGGCAATTTTGGTAATTTACTATTTTTAGCAGTTTTCACTTCCAGAGCCTTTTTGAGGCCCTAAACAATGTTTTTTGGGAAACAAAAGTTTTCAATATGGAATTTACTTTTATATTTCACCTAAAATGAATCTCCTTGATGATACCTTTCCAATGGGCTATCATACACCTAAAACAAAGATCGTATGCAAAAGTTACGATCCCGGGAAGTTGATGTACTAACTTAGCCAAACGGGGCCCACATGAATTTTGGTGCTTCATCTCCTAGGGTTAGGTTTTTGTATGTCTAGGGTTTTTGACATTTATTCTTATTGTAAAAATTCCTTCAGAGCCTTATTGTAATCATCTTCTGGTCAATGAGTGTAGCCGTCACATCTCTTCTCAGAGATAAGCCACCACCATTCCAGTAAGCTTGTTTCCGCTGCATTTTACAGTTTCCAGCGTATTTCTGTATTGAATAGAAAACCAATTTTATTGTATCTATGTTATTTTTTCTTAAGAATATGTTAATAATCTATATTCATTTCTTTCTTCTCATAAAATCTGGATCAACGGCACATCTGGAAAAATCTCATAGATCATGCCAGAGTGAGAGTAGATTAGTTGAAGTTGTTCCTCTCTCATTATCGCCTCCTCCTATGAAAACAATATAGAAATCGCTACGTCCTTGGCTTGCAAGGAACCAAAGACTTCAAGAACCACTTCAGTAATAAATTTAGAGGAACCAAGACCTTAATCAATATCTTTCTATGTTGCCATTCTCAGATATGATCAAGGATATGGTCGGCCTTGGTTTTCTCAAAGTTGGCCAACAATTCGGTGTCGACATCCTATCTCACGGGTAACTAGAAATAGTTCAAAAATACCATCGACAAGTCGTTGAAGTAAGAATACCTCGAGCAGTCATCTATAGGAAGGTACTACACCAGTGCTTCCTTCCTATGCACCATGTATCAGATGTAATGGTACTTTATCTCAATATGTTTTGATTTGTCATGAAACCCTCGATTCTCTGAGAGCTTCATGAAACTCTAGTTATCACAATGAATAAAAGTGGAATCCATCAAATATCCAAATAAATCTCCAAGGATCTTTCGAATCCACATTGCTTCACGTATTTCCACACTCAATGAAATGTACTCTACTTTTGCGGTGCTCAAATCCACATAAGTTTGTTTCCTTCTACACCAGGAAACCATGCCAGATTCCAAAGTGAAGAAACACCTAGAGGTGTTATTCCTATCCATTGTGCTCCCTTCCCATTCAAAGTCACTATTTCCATGCAATCTCATGTCAATATTGGAAGTATATCTCATACCATATCCAATTGTGCCTTGTAGGTGTCATCACATGGCATTGATTGGGTCAATTCAGCCTTAGGTTTTTTTATTTCTATCATTAGTGTTGTTTATTTTTTACTTTTGTCCTCTTATTTATAGTATTTTTAGGTTTTAGCACAAATAAAATTAGTGTTGATGTTGGTCCATTACCCTTGGGTTATATATTTATCTTTATGATAATATTAGACAAGCCATTATCCTTATGCCTCCACCACCACCCTGACATGTCACCACTTCCATGATGTACTAAAACCCCTCCAATTTATCGCTTTACCTATTAGAAGGTCAAATCAAGTTTTTGTTGTACGTTGTTATCTCATGAGACAATTCACAACGCATATCAAGTACACTTTTCTTTCATCATCATAATTTCACTCATAATTCCTTGTTAGTTTATGTCCTTGTTTGCAACACTTGTGTTTTCAAAGAAATAACATAGCATTTCATCATTAAATTTTTTCTAACTGTTTTCCAAGATTTCAAATTACCCTAGCTCGGCGCTGCAAAAACTAGTTCTTTCAGACAGGCGCCATGGAAATTGTTGCGAACTAGCTGAATAAAAAGAGTTGGAGGTTAGACCATATGCAGGTGGATTCATTCAAGCTCAAGAATATCATTTTTCAAGTCTCATCCTCCAGGTACTCCATGAGAATTTTTATCTCTATTGAAGAACATTAAAAGGTTGTGCTTATCATTTCTTCTCGTAGGCATTGAGAACTGGTGATCCACACTACCAACTATCTTACTTACCCATGTTATCATGATTCTCAGCCAATTGTAGAGCTCTTATACTCTTTTTACCAAAATTAAAAAAAAACTTGATGTCAGGCCACCTTGCCTATCCCATATGAAGCCATTTATGATTACTACGAACTCTGTTGTGAATCCCTTGTTTTGGCGCTGCAAACTCTGTGTAGAAACTTAGCACTGTTATTAACCTAACTATGAACATGTACCATGTTTTTTCGATCAATATCTCCATTCTAATTCAATTCTATCTATTTTGGAAATTTAAAAAGAACTTTTGTTGGTAAAGTTATGATGAATTTTGTAAAAACAATGGTCAAATATTGAACAATGTCTTTTTCCATCAATCTTTCTCCTTGTATCTCAATTTTCTTGTGTAGTCTTCTTTCATTTCCTGACTATCATCTTCCCTTTCATAATCCTAGAGGTCAAATAGGCTGAATAACACTAAATCCTTATATAGAACTAGCCTTTGAAAGAGATAATCCATCAAACCCTAAATCCTCTGTTTTTCTATTTTGCCTCTTGCATCATTCAATTGTTGGTTTAGTTTTCTCCTATAACATCAATGGATACTCCAGAGAAGAAGAAGGATCACAAGGGTGGGGGAAATGTGAGGATTGATCCCTATGACATGCGGTTGTTTGTTGTTGAACCTCTGATCAAGGAGGTCTTCCAAAGAGTGGGATATTTTAATTTCTGTCAGAAGATGCAGAGGGGGCACCCTAAGGTAGCTAGAAAATTTTCTTTGAATTTTGATGGAACCAAAACTAAAGTTGGTACGCTTGAACTTAAAGTATCTAAAGAAACTATAGAAGCAACTACTGAAATACCAAATACTGGTGAAAGGTGGTTTAAGGCGATGCATCTAAATGCATCCTTCTCCAAATAATTCTTTAAACCAGAATGTCAGGGAGATAATCTATCAAAGGGAGTTCCTAGGAGCCACATGGTTGAAGGATTTGATAAGATGCTAATGGTGATCCAAATATATTTCACCTATGAGGGTAGGTTCAATATGATTTAGGAGTACCACATTAGAATTTCATTGCACTTCACAGACAAATACCTCATAAATCTCCCTTTCTATTTGTTTAGAAGCATTGGAAAAATGGCTGACAGGGTCCAAGATAATTCCAATGAAGTTGACACAAGTGTTTTTCACTCAGGGATGATTAAAATGCTTGTGATGGAGGAGTTGAAGAAGAAAAACATTGACTGGGAGAAGTTCATTTTCCCTACACATTTTCAATTGAATGTTGCTCCTACTCCACAATCCAAAGTGCAAAGTCCTCTTCAGGTTGACAACATTGTACACAAAAATACCAGTAGGAAGAGAAAGAGAAAAGACATTGTTAAAAATGATGAGGCTCCTAAGGAACAAGAAGAAGAAGGGGGTTCTCATTATTCTCCTCAAAGAGATTTTTCATCCAAACAAGCTCCAAAGTCAGCATAAACTTCATCAACTAGAGCCACAAGCATAAAAGAAAGGAGGTTACTCTTCCCCTCACCAACTATTGTTGTTGAAGTTAGAGCTATAAGGCTTTTCACCAGGTCATCAACAAAGAAGGAAAGTGTTGAAAAAAAGGACATAATGGAAGCTCCCATCAAGACAAAGATTAAAGGTAAAATTGAAGATGTTGAAAAACATATTGAGTTCATAGACATAACCACTCCCCTAGAAAACCCTACCTTCAAAAGATTGAACAGATAGCTTAAAGAATCTATAAAGGAGATTTCTACCTTGAAGGGAAAAGGGTTGGATGAAGGAAAAATGTTGAAGGATATTATGGATATGTATCTGGAAACTATTGATAAATCCGTATTTATAGCAAAGAGATTTTTGCCCCTACATAGGTAGCTTAAGAATTTATATAGACAGAACAAGGATTTACAGGCTCATATCAGAAGACTTAAACAGGAGTTGCAACCTTTTAAGGAAGAAATAGCCCAAATAAATTTGAATATGCTAGCCCAAGCTGCTAAAAGGAGGAGTTCCAGGCTCATAAACTAATGGATGAAATACCTTAAGAAGTATCAGTTCTAGAAATGATTTCTCCTTGCTTTTTGAAGATTTTTTGAGGAAGTATGTTGCTTATAACTGAGTTTTTCACTCATACACCAAATTATGAGGTTTCTACATGAATACCTAACTCTGGAAGAAGTTTTTGGGTGTTTTGGATATTAAACTAGACTAATTGGGAAGCTATAGGATAGCTCATAACACCTAGCACTGTGAAATCGTTTCTATAGTCAAGCGTTGCAAACTTCTCTGCAAACTAGCTGATACAGTCAATGCTACATGATATGCTTCAAAATCCTATTATGATGGTTTCAAGAGGGTCAACGATCACCAAATGGCTAGGGGAGCATGGTACAACTGTTTGGAGGTCAGTTTAAAGATGGAGGATACTTGGAAAGAAAAGGAATGTGCTCAAAGGACACCTCATTATGAAATATTAAGGTGTTAGGATAGTTTTCAACATTAGCCTTTTTTATAGAAGTTTTTCATTTCCAGTTTGTACAAGTATAATTACCTCAGTTTAAGATGGAATAGTCCTATGTTAGAGGATGAAACATGCATTGTATGCTATATTTCCCTATCTAGGATATAAACGAAGCATTAGAAGACATTTTGGGGGTTCAAATGGTTGGTGTAAAAGACTCTTTTGGTGGTACTAATGTAACATATCCTACTTTGGTTTGATGTATCAGACTTGATGAAAGTTTGTTTAATGGAAGCCAGTTTTCTCTCTTGCTATCTTATCTCTCTCTCACTCTAAAATTTTACTATCATTGAATGATTCAAATGATGTTTTTTAGTTGTATTACAATGAAGGTTTGATTGTGATGTTGTTATAACTTTCTTAGATATTTTATCTTGGATTTAAGAATCTCTTGTATCTAAAGATTTTCTCTCCTTTTTCTACTGGTAAATCTTGATGCTAGTTGATCCAAGATCTTTTCATCGAGTGACTTATACATAATTGAATTAAATGAGTATAAATTAAAGTGCACCATTAAAGAAGGAAAATCTCAAAAATGAAGAGACATAAGCATCAGATCTAGACACAAAAACTTGATAACGGAGTTCATCCCTGATGGACTACGTCTTCGGGCTCTACTGTCCAATGGGTAGGCTCTTTCATTAACTCAACAAAAGAATATGGAAAAATACATAAGTATATCTCATTCTAAAATCAAGCTGTAGAAATTATGCTCAGATCAAAAACTAGACAAGACCACTGAATTTGTGGCGTCGAATTACCCAAAATGACTATCTCCAAGCCTCAATCTAACTCTAGCACTCCCAGGCCCAAAATAAAAATTTTCTCGATTTTTGTTCCCTCTATGACCTACATTAGTTATTGTACTTACATGGTTTTCCATTCCCAAATGGTCGTACGGTGCACGGCCTCCTCTTGGTGGTTGGGTGGATGTAACATTTAATAAATGTTTTGGGAGTTGGTTACAATGTAACCTCTGCAATCTATTGGTTAGGGTGGATTTGTTAAGGTGCAAGTGTGGGAGGAGGTCTCGAGGTCAAACCGCACAACCTCCCCTTTTGGGATTTGTATTGTTACATTGTATATGTATATAAATGTTCATTCCTATAGTTTTAGTGGTGTCTCTAGAACCATATCCAAATGATTATAACCATGGCTAGGTTTTTCATGGTCCACCAAATCTAGCAGACCCGCCAAACCAATTTTTTTCGATGTTTTGTTCATGGGTTGTCCTTAAGAATTTCCTGCCTACCACATGGAAGCCTCTAATTAGTCCACATGGAGGACCCTAACTAGTCAAATTTCCACCTTCCAAGTCTTCATGACATGTCAACATACAAACTGTACGGACTACCACATGGCACGATCCGATTGGTCCAAAAATGGAAAAATTGGGTGACATGTGGCAGCCTCTGGTTCTGCTATGTCAATATTCCATGTGTCACCTTCCTTCTCCTTCCACATGTATTGTACAGATTCTAACGTCACCTGTACATATTTTGACTCATCCCCTGTTGATTGGGCTAGGTTGAAAAAACTTTGACCATGAATTTCTTTCAATACGTAACTTTATTTGATGAGTCATTTGCGCTGTTAGAAATCTTGTGACTCACTCTTTGTGATCATGTCATTCTTGCTAAGTTTTGGGAATTTTGATTTTTTTCCATTTCTCTACCTATGAAGCCATTATGAGCATCCTAAGTTTCCTTTGTGAGTTCTGAGTTGTTCTTAGCCTTCTCTGGATCCTTTTTGGATCATGCCTTCCCACTGAGAGCCTTTGGGACCACCAAAATATTTCATCAATCAACAGGTAAGTGACAGAAGAGTCCCCTCACTTTGTCCTTCTCTATCCACTTTTCCTTTCTTGGATGAGTGACTTTTAATCCTACTCAAAGACAATCAACATCACCCCTGTGTGAAGTCCTCAAACTCCTATCTGGGATGATATCTTCCTGTAACTCATACAAGTACCTAGATGCAAATTCATCAACTGAAGGTATTGAAACTTCCTCATATTGATCCATGATCATGGGAGGCTGAAAAAGTTTCAAGTTCTCAACGTTCACAACTGAGTAAATCTGCATGTAAGGTGGAAGATCGAGAATAAAATAATTAGTACTGTTAGCACTCTGTAATTCCCAGAGGTTGTCAATGGTATAATAAATTGACATAGCTAACTATTAAAACCACTTTTGAAACTAGGATCTAGCCTTGCTAGTTTTAGAGAGGGATCTCTCTGTATGATTTAGATTTGTTTAATGTTTTATATATTAGGCTAGTTGTGATGGTATGAATTTGTTTGTTTTTTTATAAAAGTTGATTGAAGGAATTCATTAAATTTCCATTGGGCTATGGGGTTTGTATTAAATATCATACTCAGATTCATCTTTTTATGAGGTTTCTTCACAGGGAAAGGTAGTAAAACTGTTGGATCTATTGATATTTAATGAGGTGAATAAGACAGAAAAGATGTGAGAGTCCACTAAGAAAAGGAGCAAATAAGAATTACCTTACTCAATATCATATGGAAAACATATAGGCCATCAAAAGACCAGAGACTGAGTATACAAGATACATTTTGTTTTATTGACTTCCTTTTAATGATTAGAATCTGAAATACATAAATTATCACAGAGAATAAGAAAACATTTAATAGACAAAGAGAAACATCACCAACAATTTGACACAAGAATCATGTAAATTGGCCTGTTTCATTACTGGTAGATCCTCTTGAAAACATTACACAAATATCTCCTTGGTTGCAAAAATCAACCCTCAATACTTCAATGGAAGAAGTATTTATACAATAATTTGCATTTGATCCTGTCATAAATGACCAGGATATTATGGATAAAAAATCTAACTAACTAGATCTGAAACTAGAAAATATAGGAATGTTTCTAATCTATTCAGATCCTTGGTGTTGATTTTGTGGAAGTAGTTGATGACTCATAATCTTTGACTTGACTTTCTTCTCCATGCTGACTCAAAAGACCACATCACTTTTACTCAAGTAAAGAACACAAATCTTCCCATCTCTTTTTACTAGGGATGACAACCTTGAGTAACTTT
This sequence comes from Picea engelmannii, assembly GCA_009831015.1. Lineage (NCBI taxonomy): Eukaryota > Viridiplantae > Streptophyta > Pinopsida > Pinales > Pinaceae > Picea > Picea engelmannii. The sequence continues at coordinate 425,729 of ML782065.1, read as the reverse complement.
TTGTATATCTCGTCCATCTCAGTATACCTCGCAAAAGTGGGCTTTGTGATGAAACTGTGTTTTATCTCATGTTGGATGCTCAGGTCCAACTGTAATGTTTCTAGGAAAGCATTTCTAGTAATAATTCCTTGTATACCTGTAAATTTGGAACCATCCTTTGCCACTATATTGATCTTCTTCTTGTAATCTAATAGAGTAATGATCTTGTCATTTATTACTAGCAGTCCAGTGAAGCCCTTCTTGTGTATTACTTCAATTTTGTTCAAAAATACTTGAACTCCAATGTCCATCACCTAAGCCTTCTCCTCTAATTGCAACATCAAACTGATCAATGAAATATCTAAAGTTGAACGTAGTGGAATTTTTCCTCAGTAGTGAGGTCCATGAAGTCACTTATTGAGGATTTCCTTCCTGATCCAATTTCTGGAGAGAACATGAGAATCTGTCTGACTAAAAGAAAAGGAATAGGTACACCAACACTGAGGAATACCTGAACATTCCTTCTATTGAGAATTTAAAAAATTGTTCATATATGTTGTCAGCCAAAAATTGACTGAAATCGAACTCGATTATAGATTTCTCTTATGTGGAGAAAATGGAAAGAAAACCTAAGATATGTTCATCTACCCATTCATCAAAAAAATATACTAACAGGTAACAGAGGGTGGAAATAATTTGGTTTTTTGTGACAGAGAAAATGGAAGACGAATAGGGAGGGTTTTTCTTAGGCAATTGAGCATCTTCTGGTAGAAATATTTCGAATATTTGGGCTCTTTGGGGGAAGGAGAGCTTTTGATAGAGATCATTTAGGATTTCAATGGAGAACGGGATGGAAGAGTCAATTCTGTGGATTTGTAACATCTATTTTATCAATTCAGGGGTAATGGAAAATAGGGTTTCACTAAACAAAGACACGATGGCCCTTTGGCCGAGAAGATAATGAGCTTGGCACTTAAGGGAAAATTTTTGGAAATGAAAGGTCTAGGGAAACATGTATAGGGGAAAATGGGATTCCCAGAGTCCAATTTCATCACTTTGATCCAAGAAAATATCTTTTAGCCAGAAGTGTAATTCGAAAAAATTGAATTCACACTTTGGCTTTGTAATTCGATAGTATTTGTCTTCTAGGGGAACACGATCAAGTTCGATGGGAGGGGTAAGAAATGGATTTTCAACAGTTTCAGTTGTTTTAGCTTTGGGATCCATATCTAACACAAATTTGAGGGAGAAAAAAGGATGAGTGTAGTTATCCATATTAATGGTGCCTATTGACAGTGTATCTTGGTGGAGGTTAGCTTGAAAACTGGATTTGGCACAGTGTCAATCGTGTTGATATATGAAAATACTATGGAAATGGTGAAGAAATAGGGTTAAACGATGCACAAAGATGTCTGATATGGTGCGGGATGGTGACTGGAGGAATAATGGTCACAAGGGATGGCATTGATTGGCCAATGAGTATGAGGGGTGTGACGTGTGACATGATTTAGTGGGGTACGGTGGCAGAGTGAAGTGGGCGGTATTGGGTAAGCGGTTAGGTAGGATTCCAGAGGAGGGGGTAGGTGGTAAGTGGAATTGAGTTGGGGGGG